>CAHIKZ030002783.1:0-25000 GCA_903632075.3 Acanthosepion pharaonis | reverse complement strand
TATATAAGACATTTTTTCCAAACGTTTTTTTGGTTATAGACGCTAAACATTAAAATGTCTTTAATAAATTTGTCGGACCTTGTCCATTTCTTAACATATATATATATATATATATATATATATATATATATATATATATATATATATATATATATATATATATATATATATATATATATATATATATATATATATATATATGTGTGTGTGTGTGTGTGTGTTCTTTCTATCTATCATATCTACGTATCTGTGTGTTTGTCTATCTCGCAGTCTTTTTTCGTCTCCCTTTCTCTCTGCACTCCGACGATAACCTAGAAGTAGGAACTCTGACTGATACCAAAATCGGTCTTTTTCAATACCGGCCTCAAGCATTTGGATGTCTCAGTCTGTTCAAAAAATGTATCTATATATATATATATATATATATATATATATATATATATATATATATATATAAATATATAAAAGTCTGCTCACATCTATGTATCTCTCTATCTGTCTATGCCTCTATTACAATTTCTTCACCTGTATATACCCATGTGTGTAGCTCTCTAATATATCTACGAGTCTGGAGAAAGTGTATTGGAAATAAGAATTCCCCCAATGAAGCCAACTCGAGCATTTCCGTAAAAGCCGCAACCCTCTGCAACATCTCTCTTCTAATCCGAATCTAAAAGTAATCCGGAAGAGTTTAATAATTCCCGCTAAAATTATGGCGAACGATAAAAAAAAAACCTTCTTGTTTTGGTCTCACTCTCTAACTAAACGTTGCCTCACCCGCCATAACCCACCGCCGACACTGTCACCACTTAAGATCATGTAGAAATGCGAAATATCTTGGGAACAGAAGCAACTGCTTAATTTGATGGGAGCCGACCCATAAGTTGAGTTCTTCAATAGGCGAAGTCCATTATTCGTATTCTTTCCGAAAAAAAAAAAAAAGTGGTGTTGTTGGGAAGTGGGAGGCGCTGAAAGAAAAGAAAAGATTTCACCTTCTCTTTCTCAACGTATCCTTCCCTCCAGACCCCCGCGAAACACTAGAGAGCCGAGACTGCTTCCTATTATGGGACCTATTTTTCATCGCGGAGTCAAATCAATTAATCGCATTTAATGCGCACGATTTATCAATTTTAAGAATATTGACCTTCCAATTTTCCCTGCTTGTCTTCATTTTGCGACTTGTCTAAGGCTTCGTTCGGTGCCATCTTTGAACGCATCTGTCCGGCCCTGATATTTCATAACACCTTCGCCTTTCCATTACGGGTTGCTGTTTGGTTTCTGGTTGAACTTGTCGTATTCAACCCAGGTTGGAGGCAAATGTTCAGAACGTATTATTATTATTATTATTATTATTATTATTATTATTATTAGAAGAAGAAGAAGAAGAAGAAGAAGAAGAAGAAGAAACATTTACTTGTGAGGTTTCTTGGGTTCCTTTCTCTTTTTTTTAAATAAATACAGGAGTAGAACTTCATCAAATTCGATCATTTTCCTACGATTTCCATATCAATTTAAATATGCATAAAAGTGTTCAAAATTTTGATTCTCTGTTTGTAGTAGTAGCATTAGCAGCTGTGGTAGCAGTAGTAATAGCATGGCCGCTGTTATTTCGATATCAGGAACCAAATTAATTAAAACTGACATCTTCAATTGTATCTTAGTTGTCCGAATGTGATTCAATTTTGTCTCAATGAAGTTAAAATTACTCGCTTCATGTTCCATTAAACATAGTTTCTTCTTCTTCTTCTTCTTCTTCTTCTTCTTCTTCTTCTTCTTCTTCTTCTTCTATGTGCCATGTCCCTTCAGGACGTTACCGATCATGGCTCTCCACAATTTCCGCTCAATTATAGCACTTAATAAATTTAGTCTTTTTTGTTATCTCTCCTAAATCTTTTTCGGCATCCATTTACTCGCTAGGTAGTTTATGAGTTATTTCCCCCCTACCCTTCTACGTTCACTATTTCCAGTGAGTATCAAATTTTCCAAGCCCTCTTTCCTCATTATGTAACATTGAAACATCAATTCTTGATTTTTATGTATATGTGTCCGTTTTATTTCCATTTTCTCTATAACCTCGCCTTTCGGTCCATGGTATCTTTAGCATCCTTCTGTCTAACAACCTTCCTGTTGCTTCAATTCTCTTAAACATCTCAGAGGTAATTGTCCAGCCATGTAAGAGAATTGGTAATACATAATAGTACCGTACTCTTTTCTTTCTTTCTAACGAAACTTTTCTATTTCTTAATACTTGACTTAGCTTTGGAAATGCATCTTTTGCTATCCCAGTGCGACTTCTGCTTTATTATTTCACACTAGTCGGATATGGTGGCTCTAACCAGAGATCAAGTGATAGTAAGTCTACTTAATGCACAAGCGCAATCTATCTATTTATCTGTGTTAGTTAGCTATCTCGGTCTGATCCTATCAATCTATCACAGTTTATTCGCATCTATTTGTCTATCGCTGTCTGTTCATATCCATCTCTCAGTCTGTTCATACCTATCTGTCTGTTATCTCTCTCTCTCTCTCTCTCTCTCTCTATATATATATATATATATATATATAAGATTCTACGTTATTTTAAAACTAACTTGTCCAGGTTTTATTATTATTATTATTATTATTATGGCATCATGACATTTTCACTGAACAGTTTAAAAAAAAAAATTAGATAGATAAAGCTCTTCGTAAGGTGTGTGGTGTACTCATGTGAACAATTTTTGTGTTTCTTTAAGGCATGGTCTTCCAGGAATCCATTCAATGAGTCTGTTAGAATCTTTTTCAATTAATCCGACTGGAATTGTTGATGTCCTCATGGGCTACATTTCTGAGATTTCGATTTCATTGTATTTTGATATTTTTTTTTTTAAAGATCTTCAGAGATACATTGCAGTCTGCAGGGACGGTCATGCCTATAAGAATTATTATTATTATTATTATTATTATTATTATTATTGAGTAAGAGGGAAACACGCTAACAAATTATACTGTAGCCCAAATTTGCAAAACCCAATATTATAAGGACATACCAGGTACTTTATTATTATTATTATTATTATTATTATTATTATTATTTCTCATCGGGTATTCAAACCAGTAATTACGGGTGGCTTACATTGAAGATTAAGTGATAACAAGTCTGCTCAATATGCCAGGACTCTCCTCAATATGTTAGTTTTTTTTTCAGTAATTCTGTCGACTGGAAGGTCCAGACCCTTACCCTGATTTCGAATTCCTTCAACATTTTTCTTAGGCCCTTCTTGACTGTTCCCAGTACATCAATTATGGCTGCTACAACTGCAACCTTCATATTCTACAACTTTCTCAGTTTATTGATAAAAACAACAACATTATTATTATTATTATTATTATTAGCAAACAAAATGGCTGACGCAACTCTTCCAATTTTTTTCAACACTTAAGAGAAGAGCTCGATTTAATTTTTTGAGATTTAATGATTTTTTTTTTTTTTTTTGCACAACAGAAAGATTAAATAAAAGATTCAATGGACGCAGGTATGTTGTCAGACACAATAATGTAACATCAAATGTGCAGAACATTTTATTACAAACGATTGTAATTTCGACATACGTCTTAAGGTGCACATTCTGAAAAATATTCAGAATTTACCGACCTTTAAAACACATGAGGATGGTTACGCAAGCAAATTGCTAACTTCCCGACCCGGAGGAATGAACCAGAATGATAGGAGAGTTCCATAAGATTTATACTAAACTGTTTGATTAATTCCCCTTAGTAACGAATCAACTAAGGGAAAATTTCAAAATGAACAAGTCTCCCATCATATGACGCATATTTCAGTTGCATGCCCTTCCCTTTGAAGGCGTTTCATTCATTTTGGCGCGTTGATTATCAGTACAACCGTTTTTTCGTTACAAGACAAACAACGTTTGTACAAAGACTTATAATTTTTTGTAGATTTAGATAGTTCTTTCTTTATCTTTTCTTAAACCGTGCTCTTCTGTTAACTATTATTATTAGCATCGTTTTCTTAAGTGGATCTTAAGCAGTAACTAGCTAAATGCAGCCACCACTTCTACTCCAACAGTTTCACTGCACTACCCGCCTGTGGAACTCTCTTCCGTTTACTTGCTTCCCTGATAACTACAATCTCCAAAAAATTAAATGCAACATCAATTGCTATCTTCTGTTTTCTTGAATCCCGTTCATCTTTTGTCCTTTCTTCACTCCCCCCTATTCTCATTCTGCTCTTTTACTTTCCCTCCCTGTAATCCCCTGCACACTAGTGGCATTGCCGCCTTGCTTGGGGTTAAATGAAAAGAAATAATAATCAAGAGAGGGTCATAACAAATCCCAATGGCTCCCACCGTTTATTTACTTCTGTCTATCAGCAAAACCTTATTTACCTCTTTATATCAACAAAATCTTATTACCTCTCTATGTCTACAAAACCTTATTTACTTATTTATATCAACAAAAGCTTATTACCTCTCTCTATCAACAAAACCTTATTTACCTCTCTATATAAAAAAATCTTATTTACCTCTTTATATCAACACAACCTTATTTACCTCTCTACATCAAAACACCTTATTTACCACTCTGTATCAGCAAAGCATTATTTACCTCTCTATATCAACAAAGTCTTATTTACCTCTCTATATCAACAAAATCTTATTACTTTTCTATATAAAAAACTTATTTACCTCTCTATATCAACACAGTCTTATTTATCTCTCTACATCAAAAAATCTTATTTACCACTATCAGCAAAACATTATTTACCTCTCTACATCAAAAAATCTTATTTACCTCTCTATATCAACAAAATCTTATTTACCTCTCTATATCAACAAAATCTTAATTACTTCTCTATACCAACACAACCTTATTTACCTCTCTACATCAAAAAACCGTTTTTACTACTATGTATCAGCAAAACATTATTTACCTCTCTCTATCAACAAAACCTTATTTACCTCTCTATATCAGCAAAACATTACTTACCCCTGTATATCAACAAAGTCTTATTTACCTCTCTATATCAACAAAATCTTACTACTTCTCTATATAAAAAAACAACTTATTTACCTCTCTATATCAACAAACCTTATTTACCTCTCTATATCAGCAAGACATTATTTACCTCTCTATATCAGCAAAATCTTATTTACCTCTCTATATCAGCAGAACATTATTTACCTCACTATATAAACAAAGTCTTATTTACCTCTCTATATAGATAAAATCTTTCTCAGTATTATAACTTTTCGAATCAGTGCTTTTTTTCTGAAGCATCTCCATTCAAACCAGACTCACAGTTTTACCCCCTATTTTTGGGATTTTGTGTCACTCCTCCAAAGATGTCCACAACAGCAACAACAACTTAGAACTCACATACTCACACCAGACATCAAATACTTGATGGGAGGGGGGTGATTGACAGCAAATATCCTCAAAACTTAAGCACTCTTCTTTGTTTCTTTGCAGACAAAAATTCATCTTTTCTTGCGTGTGTATGTTGGCATGGTTCCAGTTTCAAACATTCCTAAACTTCTTGTCAATATGCTTCTATTTATTTATTTTTTCATCCCTTTTTAGTACATCCAAAAACTACAACCTAGCAGGTTCTCTTTTTGTGATACCCAAAAATATGTGATTAAGTATATGGCTCGATTGGTGTTTGGTGACTGCGGTTGTGGGCTGTATCGGTTTTGTCACTGCGTTAGTCTTCACGGCTGACCCCGTGCCAATAAACTTAAATCACATTGTCTCTCTTTCTTACTGAAAGTTAAATCAGTCATATTTTCTCCAGAAGAAAGTTTTTGTTGTTGTAATATTAAATAGCACAGTGCACATGGTTTATATTGGCTACTGTTATGGTCTCAGTAGAGAAATTTTGCCATCTGATTGTGTCAGCGAGAGAAACATCCCAATCGTAGCAGTTGCAGATCCATATACTATAAAGGAAAAACTATTAATAAACCAGGATGTTGCGCCTTCGCGCTAATTGCTGATTCGTCAATTCACGGACAAATGAAAAGGTGCAATCTGCATTCTTCTTCTTTTTCCTTTAATTCTTTGCGAGACATGTGACTTTCGACAGACCCTATCAAATATATTGTATTTCAAAATGAGATATATTTCTAACAACCTGTGTGACTTCTTTTTACTTAGGACATATGATTCTCCTCTTAATCCTTAACTAATTATCCTCTATTTAGTACAGAAGAGAGAAGGCGTATTGGGATAGCGAAAGATGCCTTCCAAACTCTAAGCAAAGTATTAACGAACAGTGAAGTTTCGATAGAAACAAAAAAAAAAGTGTACAGGACTGTTATGCAATATCGACCCCCTCCTATATGACAGTGAATGCTAGACAATCTCCTCACAGATGAAGAAGAGACCTGAAGCAACAGAAACAAAGAAAAGAGTACTGAACTGTTTAGTGATATCTGTCCTCCTATAAGGCAGCGAATTCTGGACAATTTCCTCAAAGACGAAGAAGAGACTTGAAGCAACAGAAAAAAAGAAAAATGTATTGGGCTGTTATGTAATATCGACTCCTCCTATATGACAGTGAATGCTAGACAATCTCATCACAGATGAAAAAGAGACTTGAAGCAACTGAAACGTAGTTCTACTGAAGGATGCTGAGAATAGCATGGACCGAACATGTGAGCAACGAGGAAGTTTTAGAGAAAACAGAAAAAAAGAACACTTATACTTAGCATCAGAGAGAGACAGTTGAGATTTCTATGGTACATAATGAGGAAAGAGGGCTTGGAAAATTTGATACTCAAAAGGACAGACTGAATGCAAGGGGGCAGAGAAAAGCCACGTATAACGTACCTAAAGAGCTTGAGTAAATAGATGTCGGAACAAAGTTTAGGAGAGATAACAATAAGATCAAATTTATCAGTTGCTACCTCTCTATACCAGCAGAACATTATTTACCTCTCTATATAAACAAAGTCTTATTATTAAGGCAGGGAATTATGGAGAGCCATGGTCGTCTACATCCTGAAGGGATACGGCACACAGAAGAAGAAATTTATATTTTCCTAACGATTCGCGGGCGTAGTCTCCCCTTTTTTGGGGGGGATCGGTCTGGTTATCAAAGAACTCTTCCTATTTTATTCTTTTTATTTTCTACGTCATCCTTTGTTTTTGTTGATAGCATTAGTTCAAACAGTTGAAGCTAAGTCGTTTGCACAGTTCTCAGTAGATTACTATTCCCATTCAGTCCTTTTTGTATTCACTTATGGACTTCGTTAAAATCGTTTTTACCACGGACTTGACATCTATTTTTTTTTTCTCGGTTTTGTTTGCTTTTCACACCAGTAAAAGAAAAAAAAACTACAAAAACACATAGACAAGACAACAAAAAAAAAAGCGGGAAGAAAGGACTAATTGCAAGAAGACAGAATGTGTAATAATCAGCAAGAAAGCAGGCGGAAGCTACAAAATTGAGATATCAGAATCAAACCGGTACAGAAATTCAATTATCTGGGTAGGGTAATAAGAGACAACTGAAAATATGACACCGAGATCCGAAGTCACATCGGAATAGCGAAAAAGCCTTCCATAAGCTAAGCAATCTATTAAGATAGGGAAGTTTTTATTATTATTATTATTATTAAAACAAAGAAAAGAGCAACTAACTGCTATGTAATATCAATCTTTCTATAAGGCAGTGAATTCTGGAAGTTTTTATTACAGATAAAGAGAGCTCTCGAAGTAACTGAGATACGGTTCTGTCAAAGAATGCTAGATCTAGAAAGACTAGAAGTCAGTAACAGACTGTTGTAGACACATTATGAGGAAAGACGGCATTGAAAATTTAATACCCACAGGGAAGGATGAGGTAAAGGGTAACAGTGAGCAATGAGTTAATTAAGTTTAATAAACAAATCCATGTGAAGATGGTGAGATAAAGGGCACAATTTATTAACGACGCGTTTCTCTGAGAACGCATGTTCTCTTTGGTTTCCTCGAGTTAGAATGAAAGAAAGATAAATCTGTGAGTAATCTCTGAGGATAAGTGCGAATTATAAATCAAATTAAATTCCCTTACCTTATCACTTATGAATGCCCAAACTCAGTGTCTGTCCACCTGTTTCTATGTTTGTTTTATCTATGGCTATATTCAAGCTATTTGGGATTTGGGGATTTTAAATCATGGAGGATTTTATTATAGCGGGTAGAAGGAGATCAACGTGTTTTAGTGGACCTAGCAGTTTTCAATCTGCTAGTCTGAATAGTCTTCAAGAAACGAGAGCAAAATCAAAAAGGTCAGCCAATCTAACCGTGACCTCATCCCACAATCCTCATTCTTGCTTTATATGCGGCCTCATTTACAAATCACAAGCGGGTCTTAAGTGCCACTTAAGATTATCGTACAAAATTCATAACTGAATTAATTGATTAAGTTGCCAAATCCTCATACGTCGAAACCGACGGGAGAGTCCATTATATATATATGTAAAAAAATGAAATTGTACAAAAACTTGTATACACTAAAATAAGAATTGGGGGGGGGAGCACTAATATTTATATTTATTTATATGTATTTTTACAGAGAAAAATTAAAATTAAAACTTTGTTATTTACAAGTGGATTTTCAGTGGATTTTTTTTTCAAGAAAAACAATTTGCTGTTTTACTTTTTTACTTTAGCCTATTTCGCTTAGCTTTACAAAATGTTTTTAACTGTTTGTATCGCTACGTGTTGACGCTTATGCTTTGAACAAACGACAAAAATGAAAAAATCAAGGGGCCTTACTGGTAATATATGTCACTTATGGTCAGGAAAATTTGGTAGAATCTATTTATGCAATGAATTAAGTTTTGGTCTGAACGTTGATGAAATATATTTCTTTATTAATCCGCCTTTGTTCAATGGTTCTGTCGTCGCACTGGTAGAATGGGAAGACGTTTAAACTTGGCAGATTTTGTATCCCGCTTTCCTCTATATGTTGGCAAAGGGGTATTTTTTGTGGTGTCGAGCTCCCTAATTTTTTGGCGATGAACTGTCATCCTTTGCCGGAGTGACTGGCCGGTTTCGCCAATGTAATGCTCATGGTAACCTTTGCATGTAATTATGTATATTAAATTCTCGGAGTCGCACGAGAAATATGCATTTTTTAATTTTGAATTTGAATCCGTTCTTGAAATGAAATTCGTGACCCTCTAATAGCTAGCTGATTACTCCGAAAAAGGGTCGATTGCATTTTTGCATTACACACACACACACACACACACACACACATATATATATATATATATATATATATATATATATATATATATATATATTAAGACATTTTTATGTTTATACATTCTTTTTATAGATACAAATATTTAAGTAAATGTTCTGTTTATAATAAACAGTATTAAACAACATTTACCGGCCTGAGAAATTTTCATAGAAAATATTCGTCCTCTGACAGGAATCGAACCTGTATCCTATACGGAACCGTCATATAGCCTGACGTGCCTTTAACCAAGGTGCCCCAGTGATTTTCCAAGCGTAGTTTATATGTGGCAAAAGACCGAAATTATAGGGCACCCGGTGAGGATCGAACTCACTACTCGGTCGTAATTGTTCCAGCGAGACACCGCCTCGAGGAGCTCCACATGAAAATATTAAACGTCTATATTGAAATGCACTTGAATTTATTTTATTATAGCAATGCGTTGGAAAGTATGTTGGATGAGTTTCAGTAAACAAATACGTCAAATTTTCAGCCATTCTAATGGTATAGTAGTGGATACTCGTAATTGAAATAGACGCCCCATTTTTATATTTTTTAACCAGTGCGTATCCACTAGAATAGCGTTTAAAGCAATAAACCTGTCAGATAAAAATGAATCCAATAAGTTTTTAAATGTATAATAATAAAAATGATAAAAACAGATATAATGGCATGGCAAGTAATAAAAGCCAAAATAGAAATGCATTGGAAAATATTTTACAATAGAAATGCATTGGAAAATATTTTACTACAGAAATGTATTTGGTCTGTTGAATTCCTAATGGTCGAAACGCGTCACACAAGTTTTTTTCCACTTCGTCATAAATTCTCGCCAATATTGTTCTTGATGTATATATACATCGTTATCTCATATATATATATGTTATGAAATGGAGAAAGTCCGGCAATTATTTTAAGACATTTTTATACATTCTGTTTATAGATACAAATATTTAAGTAAATGCTCTGTTTTATAATAAACAGAATTAATAACATTTACCGGCCTGAATGTCCGAGAAATTTTCATAGATTATATTCGTTCTCCGACAGGAATCGAACCTGTATCCTATACGGAACCGTCATTTAGCCCGACGTGCCTTAACCGAATTGAGCCACGTAGAATCGCTCGATTAGCAAGGTCGATTTTACTGCTTTTAAACTTCAATCTTCCACGTACATTCATATCTGCTCAATGCGTATCCAAATGTAAACAAATGACGTCACACATTATGAAATGGACAAAGAACGACAATTATTTTAAGACATTTTTATATTTATGCATTCTTTTTATAGATACAAATATTTAAATAAATGCTCTGTTTTATAATAAACAGTATTAACAACATTTACCAGCCTGAATGTCCGAGAAATTGTCACAAAAAATATTCGTCCTCCGACAGGAATCGAACCTGTATCCTATATGGAACCGTCATTTGCTCTGAAAGTATAAAATAATGTACAAAATATCCATAAAATTGTTCAAAATATTTAGATTTCGGCATTAATTAACCCATAGCAACCAATCTGATTTATTTCATATTCAACCGGAAGCAAAAGTATAGTAAAATATTTCAAAACAGAAAAGTGCACCATTTTGACAAACCCAAAACAAAATATATTACTCTACCCACCAAATCTGTTAAAACTAGAATCGAAAAGAATTTATCTCAACATAAAATTTGTTAGAACTTCTTCTGAAACAATAAAAGAATTCAAATCTAATAAAAGGCTAATATTTAAAGGAAGAATTAACTCTGTCACCTGTAATAATTGCCACAAGAAATACAGAGGAGAAACCTCAAGGAATTTAAATAAAAGATTATATGAACACAATAGAGATCATTTGCAACACAAAACAATCAATGCATCAGTTGGTCATCTTAATGAGTCTGATTATAATTTTTATTTAAAAACGCTACTTTATTTAAAAGAGAAAGCAATTTACTTAGGCGAAAATGTATAGAAAGTGTTTTGATCGCTAGATCATCTACAGTAAATTTGCGTCCAGATTCTTGCATTTCATTTTTCTTGGCAGATCTTCTATTATCACAATGTGGGATATCTAAAAGCAAAAGTAATAACAAAAATGATTAAAAAAAAATAAATAAAATGAAAAACAATCTAATTTAATTCAGCTAAATTATATACCATTTTTCATATATAAAAACATCTGACAGCAAGGAATCTGATCGTGAGGCTTTAAGAGGCGTGGGATCATCTCTTAATTGAAGTTGTTCCCAGGTCCACCATGACTCAGGAGTGGTAGCACCTGTTAGGGTCCCAACTCTGGGTAAATAGTTAACCCCCAAACTGGGGTAAAAAAAAAACAATATGAAAGTATAAAAATAGATTTTATAGTAAAAATACCAGAAATACATTTTTGAAAAAAAAAATTACCAGCAACACATTTAAAGAAGAAATATTCCCAGCAATTTAAAAAAAATATATTACCAGAAATATATTTAAAAAAAAAAACAAAAAAAAAACTATTAATACATCTATTCATACGAAACTATCCTAACAATCTTGTCAGCATTAAATAACCCATTGAGGTTGATATGCCGGAAAACAAAATAAACCAAATCATATCTAAAAAAAAAAAAAAAAAAATGAAATTTAAATTAAAAATATTAGCACCCCCTCTTCTTCATGCGTATGTAAAATCATATAAAAAATCACTTTAGTCAGATGAAGTCCTAAATGACCAAACGCTTTACACGAATATTTCTTCGACTTTACCGTGGATTTTCTAAAACATACATAGTACGAAAATTAGACTTGCGTCCTGAAATCAAGATGGACTGCTCATATAAATACAGAAAACATCACAAGATGAAACAGATACGGACACAAAAAGAGACGAGATATCGTTTTTAAGAGTAAAAGCAACAAGAAGTGCCATAAAATGAGATAGTGTCAATTTTATTTCCTTCTCCGTGTAAGATTGTTAATAAAGCTGTACGCATCTTCAGCCATAGACACCGGAAATGGCTGAATTTTTTTTCATTTCCGGTAGAATCCAAAATGGTGGATAATCATCACTCCTCTCCTTGTCTAATTCTTCGAGTTTGACAACCGCTTCATACTATATACTTATTGTTGATTGCCAATTTAGCTTGCATCTTGATATTGGCCCCTTTATCAGGCAGCTGCCGAAATATCTAAAAGCAACTTCTACTTTGAAGTGAGAGATCTTACGTTGTACAGTCAAAACATAGCGCAAAATTGGACCTTTTGAAGTGGACATTATCCAGTTAAATGAATTGGGCGAGGAAGCTGCCTGCTTCCTACACGCCTCAGTAGCCAGTTTTTAATCCTAGATAAATACCTGGATTTCACAAGCTGAATCTTGAGCCCGACGGGGCCTCTTCACTTCGAAATCTGGTGTAGCACACTCTTTCCCCTATATTTAGTATTGTACTCTACTAACTAGTGTTTGACCCAAATAAAAAAAAATATTGGCGCAACACAATCTTACTTTACTCTGCTGCGCTAAAATAACTAACCATTTAGTTACATATTTCCCATTAAACCTTATAGTCATTTTTCGAGTTCAGATTAACTCCATCATATCGAGAATCACTATTTTCTATAGACGAAAAATTGGCGTAGCACAATCTTTCATTGTTTCAGTTTGCTATTTTACCAAACTAACCTAGACTTATTAAATATCTAATTGGATAGTTTTAACTCACAGCAAGACTATTCTTCTATGAGCTGTGTCCCTTCAGAACGTGGGGGATCATGGCCCTCCTCAGCTTCCATTTCTGACAATCATTTACTCAAGCTCGTTAGGTAGGTTATTCACTGCTTGCTTCTGTCCCTCCTGTCTTCAATATGACCTGTGAGTGTCAAATTTTCTAAGCCCTCTTTCCTCATTATGTACACTGGAAATGTCAAATGTCTCTTTCTGATTTTAGTACAAGTGTCCTTTTTGTTTCCATTTTCGACGTTGCTCAAATGTTCAGCTCATGGTATTCTCAGCATCCTTCTGTAGAACCACATTTCTGTTGCCTTAAGTCTGTCTTTCATCTGTGAGGAGATTGTCCAGTAAACACTGCCATAAAGGAGGACCAATATTACATAATAGCTCAGTACTCTTTTCTTTGTTCCAACATTTGGAAGGTATCTCTCGCTATCACAATGTCTTCGGTAGTCCTCGGTATGACGATAAACTACATCAGCAAGGTCTCTGATTGGGAGATTGGAGATATGGGGGAGCATGTAACCACCTCTTAACTGTTGTTGTACCCAGATCCACTCAGACTCTGGGTGGTAGCACCTGTTAGGGTCCCAACTATGGGCAAATAGTAAATCACAAGCAAAAACAAAACAAAACACTATGAAAGTAAAATAAATCCATTTTTATAGTAAAAATACCAACTGTACATATTTATATAAGAAAATGACCAACAATACATTTTATCTGTAATTGAAGGCAAATTGGGTTCAAAATATATTTATTTCAAGCCATAAAATTGTGTTCAAAATATTTAGATTTCAGTATTAAATAACCCATAGAGATGTTGATATGCCGCTAAACAAAATCCACCAACACAGCTCAATGCCTTTGGATCTCGGTGTTGCATTTTCATGGAGTAATGGAAAGCGGCTCGCAGGCATCGGAGAGCCGAGTTCGAATTCCAGTCAAATCTATTACATTCACTTACGTGCTAATATATATGGGAAAGGTTTGAATCCTCTTCTTCCCCACCCACAGCTATAGGTACATAGTTCTAAAGCCTTAGATGGCAACTGGTCTACTGCAGAAAGAAATGGCAACATACTGCTGAAAAATCTGCCTCGTCAGTCATGTATTTGTTTGATTTTGGTACCTCCATTTTGTAGTTTGCATCTTGGGCTATTCCTATGGCTGAAAACCATGCATTCTGTTTTCTTACAATTGATGCTTAGTCCTTTCTTCTTGCTTTCCTTCACTACCTTCTATAGGAGTCTCCGTAGTTTCCTTTCCACGTCTGCTATCAACACTATGTCATCTGCATATCTTGTGTTTTTAAGATTGTGGTCGACAAGAATGAATCATGGTGAGACCTCTAATTCTGTCAGAATCGAGTCACTATAGAGATTAAATAAGTCCGGCGAGAAGATACTTCCTCGTCTTACACCCTTTTCTATGTTTGCGTATTCACTGAAGTAATTTTCTCCGTCGTATGCAGGCTGTTTGGTCCCCGTTGTTGTATCTGGATTATATTAATATCTTTCCCAAAATAACTGCTTAAAAATGATTTTCTACGTGGAAATAATAGGGTACAAAGTTTCTACGTAGAGAAAATAACGTACAAAATTTCTAGGTAGAGAAAATAGTGTACAATGTTTCTACGTAGAGTTAATAGGGTACAAAGTTTCTACGTAAAAAAAAGTAGGGTACAAAGTTTCTACGGAGAGAAAATAGGTACAAAGATAATTTTGCTCGACTGATTTTTTTAACTTGACCACCTAGTATTCGTGATATTTTATAGTGGATATATATATATATATATATATATATATATATATATATATGTGTGTGTGTGTGTGTGTGTGTGTGTGTGTGTGTGTGTGTGTGTGTGTGTGTGTGTGTGTGTGTGTGTGTGTGTGTATATAAATATAAATAAATATATATATATATATATATAAGTATTTATATATTATATGCGCGGTACTTATTAGAAAGCGCTCATTATCAGAGATAGAGTTAACATATTTGGTTGGATAGATGTTTGTTTGTGACCTGGGTTTCACGCTTTAGCGATCGTCAGACAAATATATATATATATATATATATATATATATATATATATATATATATATATATGAAACTTAACACTCAGAGGCGACAGGTTGTTTGATGCTAGACGCAGACGTCAGACCGCAAAAAAAAAATTGATTTATATATTAAGAGAATTTTAAATATTTACTTAATTTGTTTCCCATCCTATTTTTACGATAGAAAACTCAAATATGACGATGTATTAATTTGATATTTGTTTGAATAAATAAAAATAATCTCAATATAAAAAAAAATATAGTCTTAAGGTGTGCTATATTTATGGGATAAAGTGCTCAATATCAGAGATAGAGCGTGTAAAATATAAGACTGAACATTGAAGTCAACACTTAGAGGCATTTTGTGTTTCATGCTAGACGCAATCATCAGGCCTGTCGATTGCGTTTAGCATGAAACAGATATATATATATATATATATATATATATATATATATATATATATATATATATATATATATATATTGTGTATATTTAGACGGCAATGTTTCATTAAATAATAAAATCCGACAATTATTTAATATATTTTTGTTTATACGTTCATTTTTATCCGATAAAATTTATTTAAGTAAATGCTCTGTTTTTAATTAAACAGCATTAATTACATTTACCGGCCTGAATGTTCGAGAAATTTCGTAGAAAATATGCGATCTCCGACAGGAATCGAACCTGTATTCCTATACAAAGACCGTCATTTGATATGACGTGCTAGACTAGCTATAGAGACAGTGATATTATCTCAAACGCTGTCTTTTTATAAGTCTTGAGACATCCCTGGCTGTGATAAAAACATCACTAAGTTTGTACTCCAGAGGACTGGGGAAGTTGGGAATCAGATGCACTTTGCGTTTTTTTTTGTTTTTTTTATCGTTTCACTCTATGGAAGGTGATTATGACACTAGAACGCATGGGGTTACAGGGAGTGAAAGTGAAAGTGAAAGTGAAAGAGAATGAGGGAGGAATTGAGGAACAGACAAATACGTCAAGCATGGATCGAAAGAGACATGATCACCCAAAGGGATATCACGTATGGCAGCGTAAATATAAATAAATCGACGCATATATCATGGATATGAGCATAGGTAAAAAAGCAATATTTATTTACATGTACATATGTATACGTATGAATTTAGATATTAAAAGAAAATAGACTGATAATGAAGAGAATGAGATAGATAGATAGATAGATAGATAGATAGATAGATAGATAGATAGATAGATAGATTGATAGATAGATATGAATACTAATAATATATCTAAACATGTACACACACACATATATATATATATCATACATATGGGCATATATATGAAAACAATAATTATTCATAGATATATGTATATATATGAATGCAGATATGAAAAGAAGATAGATAGGAACATAACAGAACAGATAGATAGATAGATAGATAGATAGATAGATAGATAGATAGATATGAAAAATAATAATGTATCTATATACACACACACATATTTCATATATATGGCATATATATGAAAACAGTAATTATTCATATATATATATATATATATATATATATATATATATATATATATATATATATATATATACATATAGATAGATAGATAGATAGATAGAAATGAACAGAATCAGATAGATTTTTTTTAAATCAAGTGACATTTCATAAAAAGACTTTAAAATGAACCGGAAACCCAATCCTAAATAGGAAACAAGGGATAAACCCCATACACCTGTTCAAAACACTGATATAGACAGGGACATAGATAGATAGATAGATAGATAGATAGATAGATAGATAGATAGATAGATAACAGAAAGAGTAAGTTTCTTATATTTATATATAACATAGATATGAATATACATATAGAATTAATGTCTTTTACATATCAACATATATAAAACGTGGGCCGGTTTTTGTGCTTGTCACTGAAAAGTTTCTGCGAGCGTTTGTTGTTTGAAGCAGCGAGACATGTAGGATAATATGATAACTCAATGTTTAAATAAACAATGATGGACAATTACAATAGATTGGTGATTGTCGTCTGCAGAAAGACGCAAATGTCATTCCACCGGTTTTCAGTGGCGACAATATCTCTGGCGATAAATATAGAAACCTGTTAACTGTGCTCGGAATCGACAAAACATCTCGGAAAACATTTGTACGTTAAATAACAAAGATCCATCTCTTTCGTCCACGTCACGCTATTTTTCCTCTTCTTTTTCTTCCTTACATTTTCCTATAAATGTAATTAGATCAGCAGATATGTGGTCCGCAATCTGGTTGAAATTGTTTGGTATCTCCGTTTGCTGTTGGATGCCAGTGTTCGAACCCAGGTGTAAAACTTCAGGATTTTGAATACTGATTTTCGAAGCTGACTATCCGCGAAAAATTTCTTCTGTTGAAATTAGTGAGATAAGCATATTCTTCCGCTCATTTTACTTCCGTTTTATTAAACCAATAATTCTTCAGTTAGAAAGAGACTAATATTAATATGAATAAAACTACAAATAATATATAACAAAATAATATATATAAATAGATAGATAGATAATATTAGTGGTGAATATATATATATATATATATATAAAAGTGAACATAGAAGTCAACACTTAGAGGCCTCTCAGTGTTGACTTTTATGTTCACTTTTATATTTACATATATATATATATATTGAGCATATTTATCCCATAAATATAGCACACCTAAGAGTATATTTTTTATATATATATATATATATATATATATATATATATATATATATATATATATATATATAAATATATGGTTATAATTTATTACATTGGAATCGTAATCACGATCCACTTCATCAACCTATTCAAAAAGAAATCGGAAAATATAAATCCTGGTATCATATATATATATATATATATATATATATATATATATATATATATATAAACTTGTAGCTTCTGTCTGTTATCGAACTCTTCCTAGGGTTTTGGAGATAGACCACGTAATCATATATATTCTGCAACTATATTACCCAGGGTACTTGCATAAGTATATTTCATTTTGATCAATGCAGGTTGGGGTGGGGGCATCTCCAACTGAATTTTTTTCCATTGATTTAAATTAAATTTTAATTTGAACAATATAGAAGGAGAAAGCCAGAAGATGGAGGTCACATCGGCAAGATCAAAATGAGACAATATCGACGTCAAGTTTAAGAAATAAACAATCAGTGGGTTTGCCTTTAATAATATGCAAATGTAACAAAAAACTGTTATATTAATGTTGAAATCTTTAATCAATGCATTCAATCAAATATAAAACCAAATTCATATCAAAAGTTTCAGATTATATCTGTTTGGCACAACCTCCATCTGATTTTTTGAACAAATAATTTAAATAAAATATAAATTTGAACAAGATAATAAATCCTATAAATATATATATATAATGAAATTTTAAGTTCTATGGAATGTTTTTTAAGATTTTTCGGCATGATTATTTGAGTAATATTGAAATCCATCATTTTTTTCTTAAAAATTATAATTAATTATTTAAAATCAATCATCATTTTCTTAAAATAAAATTGTGACATAATGATAAAAGAGTATTCATTTGTGAATATTTTATATATATATATATATATATATATAATAGATATGATAGATAGATAGATAGATAGATATTAGATATTTCATTTATTTATCAGCAAATTTTATTTAAAATATCCGGCATTTTTTGATCATTTTTTTTATTTCGATTTTTCTCAAAATTTTTGTTCAATAATCTTTCTTGGACAATAGAAAATTTTCTATAAAAATTCAAATATTTTTTACTTTTTTTAAAATGAATTTTTGAATTTGGAAAATCAAACCAAAAAATTAATCGAAAATTTATTGCATAAATTATTTCAATATATATATATATATATATATATATATATATATATATATTAAAAATTATATATTTTAAAAATATAACAGACAACGATTGTCTGTATGTTTACCAACAGCCATTATATTTTTTTTTATATAACATTAACAAAATTGTTCAACATTTGGATATTTTTTTTGCATTTCCTTGATAAATAAATCAATATTTTCAAAATAATAAGCCATTCAGATTTTTTCAAAAAAAATAAAAATTTATCATTTTTTCACCATCCAAAAATGATATTTAATGATATTGAAATATAAATTTTAAAAGATTTTTAAAAAACTTATTCATTTTGAATTTTTTTATTTACCGGAAAAAACATAACTCATGATCAAAAAAAATATACATTTGAATCTATTTTTAGAATGATAATTGAAATTATTTTTTTCTTTTATTAAATTAAATAATTTTAAATGAATGTACTGTCAAAAATTTTTTTCATCAAAATTTATAGTCTTCTGTACAAAATTTTTAAATAAGGTTAGTTCAAAAAATTTGAAAAGTTGTAACAAAAATTTTCAATATAAATGAACTAAATAAATTCATATTTTAAATGATCTTTTAATATTTAGTTTACAAGTTCAACATATTAATTTTTCAATTTTATTTAATAAATAATAAAAAAAGGAAACCATTTTTTTCCAAAGTCGCTTTTGTCAGGTTGTGGTTTGATTAAAGGAATGTTAATTTATATTATTTTAAAAAGGAATAAAATAAATTTTAGATTTTTCATTTCTTTGTTTTTTTAATCAGTTCAGTTATATATCAAAAGATAAATAAATTATAAAAAGTTTAAATTTTTCATTTGGGCATTTGTAATCCATTCCTTGTTAAAATTTTTTTTTTAAGATTTTTTTTTCAAAAAAATCAGTTCTTTTTTATTTATTTGGAAAGTCTAAAAAATCATTAAATTTTTATAACTTTTTTTTCTTTTTTTTATTTTTGCAAATGTAGACTCTTATTTAATGAATTATACCTGAATATTAATATTCAATATTACATTTTATAATAAAGTAATTTTTCAAAGCTTTTGCCGTTTTTATTAAATGATAAAGATATTGAATATATCAAAAAATTAAATGAATTGTGATTGAATATTTTTGTTTATGTTTGTATTTTGAATTTGTGATTTCATTCAACAATTTTCAATTGAAAAAAAACAAACAAAAAAAGTTAAAATTAAAAATTTCCAAATTCTCATATTCATATGGATTACATTCATACCTTTTAAATACCTTGATTTTAAAATAAAATTCATGAAAATTTTTTTTATCTGTGTTAATAAAAATTTTTTTAAGCAAAGATTCTTTTGTCTTTTTTAGTCTTAATATCCATAAAATAATACACTATTTAAAAATCATCGATAATCAATTTAAATTTTAAAAGATTTAAACATGGATATTTCAAATTATATCAAATCATTTTGTTTATATATAATTAAATGTAACTTGAAAATAAATTATCTTGTGTGCATCCCTTCTGATTCCATTCAATATGTATCTATTGTTTATATTCAAAAATATTTTAAAAGTTCGTCAGTAACATTAAATATTTTGATAAAATTTATTTTTAGATGGATTAAGAGAGAATTATTAATATAATTATATTTGATTATTATTTCATATATTTCATTTTTTATTTTTAACTGAAAGAAATTTTTTTATATAAAAAATTCCCTCTAAAATGAGACATTAAATGCAAATTTAAAATTATTTTAAAAATCTTTTCAATATTTGTTTTTATTTAATTTTTTTGCCAACGTATTTGAATTTTTATTTGTTGAGGGAAAATAAAAGGATCTAATAATAATTAAAAATTTTTGAAACAATTTAAAAATTGAATTTTCCATGAAATAAAAATTGGATTCTTTTCATTTCTGAAATTTTTTTTTCACAATTTTGTGGGTTTTTTAAAATTATTTTCTGGATAGAAAAAAATTAAAATCAGCTATTTTTCTGATATCAAAATTTAAAGTTCATTTTGTTTTATAATGTTTTTAAAAAAAAATTTAATTGAAAATTTAAAATTTTGGGAAATTTGGAAAAGAAAATGTAAACTGTCCATTGAATGAATAATTATCCATTTATTAATAAAAATTTTGATTCAAATTATTTCAGGATATATTCCAATATCACAATAAAATAAAAAAATGATTACTGATTATGTAATTTTTCCAAAAAAATCTTAAAATTTTTTATTTTCCATAATGATTTTAAAAATTACCCTAATTATCAAAATGGGCATTTCAGTTCTGTTGTTATTTGGTTATAATATTGAATATAATAACATTTTACAAATATAATAATATAATTCAATTTAATAATGAATTTCAATTTTGATTTAATCATCCTCTCTTGGTCTTTTTTAATAAATGAAATTTCACTTTTGGATGGGAGGAAAAAAATCTAAAAAAATTTCAATATTTTTTTTTTTATCCAATAATCAAATATATTTTTTTTACAAATTTTTTAAATTTAAGTCAGAAATTTTAAATTGTTATAAATATTAATCTTAGAAAATTTTTTTGTCAGGTAATTTTAAAATGGTTCACCTTTTAATTTGCCTGAATATATTTAATCAGAAAATAATTTTGGGCAAGTTAATAAAATTGAAAAGGAGCATTTTAATGGATTTTCAAAAATTTAAAATGATTAACAAAAAAATTTGTTGTTTTAAAAAAATGAATAAACAATCAAAAAAAAATTTTGGAAAAAGATTGAATAATGAACCAAAAAAATATTTTTCAAAAATTGCTTATCAATAAAAAGGAAAATGTATTTTTTTTCCAACCATTGGATAATTTTTAACAAATGTATTCTTCAAACTCAACCGCAAATTTGTATAGTAGACCTGTCTTAATCTGAAAAAATATTTATTATATAATTTATAATGGATTTTATATATATATATATATATATATAATATATAGCAAGATTTTCTGACAATTAAAAGTTAATTTTCATTTTCATTTTTTTTTAAAATAAATTAAGAATTAATCAAACTCCCTGGCAAAAACAGACTGAATGTTTAATCTTTTTGAGAAAATTCAATAACTTCTATAGCTATAAAAAACATATTTATTTATCAATATCCTGTTTTCTCAGAAAAGACTATTTGATTCTTTTAATCAATTAAAATTAATATTCATTTAATTCAAATTTGAAAAAAATTTTATAAGAAAATGATTTTATTTATTTTGAACTTATTTTTTTTTTTTTTTTCAGTTCGACAATTATCCAAAACCAAATAAATAGAAATTTATAAATTTGTTTTTTTTAAAAATATAAACACGTTATTTGTCCAAATAAATATTTTGAGACAAAGTTTCATGAAATGATTGTTTTTTTTAACCCAAATATTTTTTTAATCAAAACGAAATAGTATCTCAAGATAATACTATTTAAATTGTATAATTGAAAAATTCCAAAATGATTTATTTTTCCCCAAAAAATATAAAACAAATATTTTCCAAAAAAAACAAAGATTTTTGTGCAAATTTGATATTTTAAAATATAAAAAATTAAAATAATAATAAATGGAAATCTTTATTGAAAGTAAAAATATTTTTGGTTTAAATGATCTTATATTCATTCTACGTTCTAACATCCAAAGCTTAAAATTGTAAAAAGTGTCATTTTGATTTTTCATTCTTTTTTCCTTTTTTTTTTTTTATGTGCCGTGTCCTTTCAGGACGTAGGCGATCATGGCTCTCCACTTCCTCCTATCCCTTGCAGCTCTCAATAAGTTTTGTCCTCTGCTTCCTTCCCCAGACCACGTTCTGTCATCCACTTGCTTAAGCCCGCTAGGTATGTCATGTTTGTTTTCCTTTGTCTCTCTTTTCCCCTCTATTCGACCTGTGAGTATCAGATTCTCCAAGCCCTCCTTTTCTCATTATGTGTCCCAGAAATTTCAGCTGCCTCTTCCTGATGTTAAGTATAAGCTTCCTCCTTGTTTGCATCCTCTCCAAAACCTCATCGTTGCTCACACGCTCGGTCCATGATATCCTTAGCATCCTTCTGTAGAACCATATCTCCATTGCCCTCGAGTCTCTTCTTCATCTTTGAGGAAACCGTCCAACATTCGCTGCCGTAAAGAAGGACAGATGTCACGTAACAGCTCAGTATTCTTTTTCTTTGTTACCAAAGAAATCCTCCTGTCTCTCAAATACTCTGCCCAGCTTTTGGAATGCGTCTTTGGCCATCCCAATACGTCTTCGGATCTCAGTGTCGCATATACTGTCCTCTGTCAAAACACTTCCCAGATATTTAAATTCTGTCTGCTTGATTTTAGTGTTCCGGACCTGTAAATCGCATTTCAGGTTCATCCTTTTTTGTGATGACCATGCATTCTGTCTTCTTTGTAGTTTATGCTTAGTCCCTTCTTCTCACTCTCCGTCGCTTTAACATAGGAGGTTTTGTAATTTCTTTTCGTGTCTGCTATCAGTACTGTGTCATCTGCGTATCTTTGTTGTTAAGATTGTATTAAAATGATGAATCCAATAGGGTTTCAAATTCTCTCAGAATTGCCTCGAACAGGTTGAATAAGTCCGTGAGAGAAGAAAAATCCTTGCCTTATACCTCTTTCTTTTTTGTATATTCATTGAACTCATTTCCCTATCCACATTGAAGTTTGCTGCCAGTATAGGTTCTTGATTATTCTAATATCTTTCCCAAATATATCAAGGTTGACTTTAGTTCCAAGAGATCCTTTTGGGTACTTTTCATTGAAAATCTTTGTATAGTCTATAAAACATATATACATATATTCTGCATTTGTACTAACTTTTTTTCTGATAACATTTTGAGCATGAATATTGCATTCCTTGTTCCAGTGTTTTAATGAACCCAAAAAATGTTTTTGTCCTATCTCTGGGCTTGATTCTGCTGCGCGCTCTATAAAGTTAAATTAAAAGAATACAAAAATCTAATAGAAAATTTTTAAAATGATCTGCCAGACATGCCTGGCGAAATTTTAATTTCCCTAATCTCATTATCCTCAACAGGAGTTTTCAAAAAATAAGAACCCCAGTTTTAATTTAATCAAATTCAAAACTGTTTTCATTTTTGATGTTTTTGGGCCCTGACTTTTTTGGTTTCCCTATCCCAAATCAAACGAATTTATTTAGAACAGCAAAAATCCTGGTTTATTTTCCAATTTAAATTACTGATGATGAAGAATTAATGCTGATTTTAGGTATTCATTGTTGTCATAAGAATCATCTTGAACCGAAAGTCAGTATTTTATGCTGGAATATATGAGGATTAAACTTTCCAGAAAAATTTAGAATTGAAAATGATTCGATGATTAAGCTGATTTGAAATATTCCTTAATTATGAAAAACACGAACGAAAAGCAAAGATGTGAAATTTGATGAACACAATTATTTAATCATTCTATACCACGAATCTATCAAAAGAAACAGCCAAAAATGCAAAAAAAAATGGGCATCCAATGTCTCCAGGAGAAGGAAATGTTCTATGCTGAAAAAAGGTACTCATACACAATTTTAATAATCATCTTGAACTTTAAAATAGTATTTTTAAACTAAAATAGGAAAAATATTAAACTTTCAAACAGAATCTTATTTATTATAAAACCCAGATGTGTGTGTGTGTGTGTGTGTGTACGTTTATATATTGGATCGGATTTCCTACATTTTTCAACCGATTTCAACAAAAAATCTTCACAGGACTACGTAAAATTACCTTGCGGTGGTTCTGACAGCGCCAAAAATTGGAAAAACACAATTGTTTTTGCACGAAATCAATTTGAAAACACGATTAAGACGATTCTGTCGCCAGAATGAAAGGGGGACAACTCATATCGAGTTATACTTATTATAAAAACCCAGGTTGTTTGTGTGTGTGTGTGTTGTTTTATATATGGGATCGGATTTTCTACATTTTTCAACCGATTTCAACAAAACTTCACTTTTTTGGCAGGTAGTGTTTCTTATTGTCTTGCACACTTTTTTTTTATTTTTACATTCAGAATGCTTTAAAATTCCATTTACAAGACAATTGTTTATAATAAAATTCTATTCAATCGGTAGACTCATAACGATTGAAAACAATGTTTTGTTTGAGT
>CAHIKZ030002782.1:0-279528 GCA_903632075.3 Acanthosepion pharaonis | reverse complement strand
GTATATTATATATATATATATATATATGTGAAAATATATAGAAAATAGGAAGGAACTGGTTAGGTAAATAGTCCAAAGTTCCTTAGTATTTTTGTTATTATTTTTAAAAAATAGTGCTCGATACAAAAGTAGAGCATAAATCATCAGATTCATAGTAGAAATTATTAACTACAAACTTGCATACAACATAACAGCCTTCATAATACATAAACCCCAAATTAGTAGTTTAAAGACCTTACCTAAAAGATAACCCTTTATGAAGTCGTCAAAAAACAAACGCCACGAAAGTTTTTCTTTTTATAAGCACAATTCCCTTTCATAATAAATAAAGTAAAATAAATAAATATATCTCCATAGACAAGCCAACTTGACGAAAGCTTAATACATCTTCGTTTCTTTTTAACACCCCCACCTTCCCCCCGACTTGACACCTTGAAAGTATCTCTATACCGCCACTCATCATTAACACCCTACACTCCGCCTACCCATTTTGACAATTCGCCCAACTGTTACCATGGTGATTTTGATTTCAACTTTTAAAACAAGTAAATTTCAGATATACGTTATTCCAACAAAAACTCGCTTGAAGATGGAACGGAGCCCTTTTAATTTCAACTCAATTTAATTTAAAGGATTATATTGAAGTTTTTCGCGCTCTTGTTTTGAAACATGAGACCTCTTATGTAGCGATTTGGAATCATATTTTTAAATAAATAATTATATATATATATATATATATATATATATATATATATATATATATATAAATATATATACATATACATTGGACGTATTTATCTAACCATATAGATATATACACGCACACACATATACGTACGTATATATATATATACACACACACATATATGCGTACACATATAGATATATACACACACACATATATGCGTACACATATAGATATATACACACACACATATATGTGTACACATATAGATATATACACACATATATACGTACACATTATACTCTCATATGTACTTATATATACACACATATATCTATACACCCCCACCCCACACACATATCTTCAATGTCATCTCAGTTTAATAGAACTGTGATGTTTGACAGAATATTTTTTAAGTTCGATGTTTTCATCTCTAGTCATCCATCAGCTAGCATTTGCATATGTGGCAATTTCAATATTCATCTTCAACAAAACCAATGAAGAATACAAACTCTTTTGATTTTTAGATTACATAAAAATTGAACCATATTTATTTCCAATATAATACTGAGCATCATGCAAATCACCTCAACGTCTTTCTAACCTTTAGTCTTGACAACTGTTCCACTCAGACTCTTCAGACTACTCACTTATCAATGTCAAGACTCATATTCAACTTAAAGCATCCTGACATCCCATTTCCCAGGATAATCTTTTGAGGCTCAAAAGCTGACAAGGATAGCCTCAGATCTTACATTGTATAAACTGTTTCTTAGCATTCTCAAAAATAAAATAGAGCTTCCATTATTTCACAATGGATTTTTTCTAGCATGGAGACAAACAAAATGTCTCAGCAAAGGCTAAATAGCCAGACTTGGTACACACTTCAATATGTTGGATCCATAACTCACCATAATCAACATTACTGTCTTTATCACAGGGAACAGTGTAGCAGAACTTCTGCTGCATTCAGAAGTGCCAGAAATAATTTTGAAAAATGAAGAGAGTAGCCATGTGCAGTCTGTCCAAATCAAAGCTAAAATCACGAGTTTTGGAAAATCACCAACATGGCTCTCATCAGATAAGGATAAGCTCTTTGCAATGAACTTTGGCTCTAACTTCATGCTAATGAACATTCTCTACCAGACTTCCCACAGTGCACTTCTATATCTGTTTCCAGACTTATCAAAAGCTTAGACGCTATGAAAACTACTAAGCTGGATAAAATTCCAGTTATCACAAGAATCAAGCCCAGAATTATCTCCAATTTTGGCAAAGTTGTTACACTTCTGCCTGAAGTTGAAATATTTCTCTGGTCTATGGAAAGTGTTAGTTGTATGCTATTTTCACACTTTTATTGTTAGTTGTATGCTATTTTCACAAATGGTGTGCTAATACTGTGTCCTCTCACACCTGCTTGTCCAATGAAAAAAATTGCTCTCTCAAAAGAAAAAAAAGCAGGTGGTGTTCTCAAAAGAGAAGTTATTTTTATTTCTGTTGACTTGTGTGGTTGATTTCTGACCATCCATATGTATTGGGAATTGTGACATTGGACCTGCAATTTCTTTCTGCTCCTGGATATTTGAGTTTGGACATGCAATTTGTTTATTTTGTTGTGGAATTGGGTTGCATATCATTTATTTGAACACATTGTTTGCATGGAAAGAAACAAAGTTTAAAGCTTTTTGCTACACCCCAGAAACAAACATTATTAATTTTACTCTTCTAGATCACTGTTGATGTCCCTACGGTCATTACACACAAAATAAACAAAGCACTCAATAATGAACTAATCACAAGCATAAAGGTCTTTGACAAGGCATGTCATAAGTTGTTGCTACACAAACTCTCCAGCTATAGCATCTCTGATAGAGTCTTCAAAATTATAAGGTCTTTCTTATTGAGTATATTCATGAAGGTTATAGTTAATGGCCAGTCTTATTGTGGCGTGGCCAGGGCTGCAGCCTGCTGTCTTTGGTCAGGATCGATCCTGGTATCAGAGAACAAGCTGTCAGCACACACTCGTCGGTCATTGGTGGAGTTTGACACTGCAGCTGGTCTTTAAGTTGACCTCTTCAACTATGACCTCTCTTATTCATGTTGTGATTTTTGATCTTAAGAGAGTCAAGCTGAATTATCACTGGGGTATCTCAACCAAGCTAAACCACAGAGTTGAATACACACACAAAATTGAAAATAAAACAGACGATGTCTGAATAAGTCACTAGATGATATTTATATCAAACAGTTGTTTTTTTTTCTTTTTCTTCTTTTCCCAACCTGTTTCTAATATTTGGTGACGGAACAAAAATTTTGGCTAACTTGTCTATGGGTGGTCAGACTTGACTACTGGATTTATCTTTAAGTACTGTTGTTTATACTTTCAAGGATGGCACAAGGATATCGGAGTTTTTCTTCAGCAACAACTGGATTTATCTTCAAGTACTGTTGTTTGTACTTTCAAAGATGACACAAGGATATCATCAGAGTCTTTCTTCTTCAACAGACATTATTATTATCATCATTAGATTGGCAAAACAGCGTCATGGAAAAAAAATCTCTTAACTCTCTGATGCGGCTTCTGCAACTCCAGACTGCAACTTCAAGTATTTTAGCCCCCATGGGCATTTGTATTTATGGGTATCCCTTTCTATGGTGAGGGTTTTATGCAAATATCCTAAAATTCAACCAGTCTCCTCCTTTCATTTTGTTTCACACTTCTAATTTTGGAAGATCCCCCCTCCTCTGGGAGGAGCCATTAAATGACATCAATCTTCCTGACGTCTTCCCCTGCCTTCACAATTGTTTTCACAATTATAATATTTTCTCAGGGAAATTTTGGCTGACAATTTTCCCAGTACATGGACATTGATACCTTTCAACAGACAACTTTAACCTCTGACCCCTAAACCTGCCAGCTGTGTCTCACTGAACAGTAACAATCGTATTCTGTAATTTTTTTCAACAGATTTTGTACACCTGTTCTCAATATCCTGGGAAAATGAATCCCTTTCTGACAAAAACAAAATAAAATTGTCTTTTTAACCCTTTTTGTCTATATGCCATATTAAATATTGTTACATCATGAAGCCATGAGATCATTACAGGTATCACCAAGGTTCTCTTCTCAGTCATACCCACTCTCTGCTTTATATTAACAATCTGCCTAAGAATATATTCAGATTATTCATAAATATTGGTGCAGATGATAGTTTGTGGTGCACTTCTTAGAATATAGATAATCAGAGCCAGATAGATGATCTCTACTCCAATGTAGCTCTAACAGCTCAATGGGAGAAAAACTGGTTTGTAACATTCAATTCTTCAAAAATCAAGCTAATAACATTTCATAATCACTGAGCAGACTGAATTTTCTCCTGTCATGTAAACAGTTGTACTGATAATGAAGCTCCTTTCATTGAACATCTATTGGGACTCAATTTCACCCCAGAAGTGGAACTCCTATAGACAATCCATCACTAACAATGCTGAAAATATGCCCAGTTCCTTGTACTGCTCCAGAAATTCTGCTAAGCTCTATCTTTATAAGAATCAGATCAGACCAAAAATGGAGTTTTGCTGCCCAATCCTCACATGCCAGCCTTGACAGAGTTCAAGTATTCTATGCAACCTTGTTGATGATTTCAACTCTATAACCCCTTTCTGGTCAACAAACCATTACAATCCTCTTATTATTCTATCTCAATTTCCATGGTAAATGTTCAGATGAGTCACATTCCTTAGTTCCACCAGGCCATATGCACAGAGTCATATCTTCATTCCCTCATATTCTATTTATAAGAAGGAAGTTTCACTCAGAACTTCTTCCCAAGAACTGTTACTGTGTGAAACAGACTCCCAAGAGGATGCTTTCTTGATCACTACAATCATCTTACATATCCTTATAATAATCTGCACTTACTTCTTCCTCTTACAGCCAAACAACAACCATACTTAGTAATTCTCTATGCAAAGTGACTCTTGGAAGTTTGTTTTAGTAAAAAAACAAATATCAACAACACTTACCGTCTACAACTCTGCAGACTTTCCACAGTTATCCATCCACTATCTCCACAAAACCTCCCATCAGATCCTGTTTTGACAAGCAATATATAATCAGGGCCAAGTGAATATGACAAACAACAACTATTATTAAATATCTGACCTAGGAGGGGAATGGCAGAGTGAAGCAGCAGTGTCAAGGTTAGTGAGGAAGTCAATCTCATTGACTTAATAATAAAGTAAAAAACAGGTGGTTACAAGCTTTTATGTTCTACCCAAAATATTGTTGGACACATTACTTATCAGTCCTCTATTTGCAAAATATTTAAGACATTATTTCTTCTCTCACACTTCTTGCTTGTGGAACTGCTTTTAGAATTCTTCTGACTTCCTGCTTTCCTGACAACTACAATATTCAAAAATCTAAATGCACTGTCAATCATCATCAACTGTCTCCTTGAATCCTGTTCTTTTATTCATCTGTTTCTTTCACTCTCAGTAACCCCTTGCATCCCAGTGGCTTTTATCACCTTGCTTGGGTGAAATAATTAAAAACAAAAAATTAATTTAGTAGTTAATAATGAATAAAATAATTTAGAACAAAGTATATTGTCAAATACTGTAGTTTTCCCACTTTTTTTTACCCCCAAATTGTTTGCATCTTATACACCAAAAGGTGAGTGTGTTACATACACACACATTATATATATGTTACATGTAAATATATTTAAATAGGCATGCATAGCTTAAAGATGTTATTTATGCCAATCACTTAGATTTCAAATGTGCAATGAACTTGAGTAATCAGAGTGCTTAAATGCATCAGTAATCACCTAACCTGTATTTCAATATTCATTTGATACTTAGTAGTTTGGCCCATGGTTACTTGATGCATCACTGGAAGCAAATGTACAGTATCTTAGGCTGAGGTAGAAAAATATTTTATGTCTGAAATTCTGGGATAAGGAATTATTATTTACATGCAGACTATTTTCCTCATCAGCATCAAGCGTACCCTTCAGAATAACTGCCCTGCAAACAACATCAGTATCTGCTGGTGGAAACAAGGATCAAGAAGGACCATAAAATTGCCATGGTCTTACATCAAGAGCTTATTGGAAAAGATTCAGAAAATCTGTGGTTCATACAACAATATTCACACGCAGCTCTATGGAGAAATCACTGCAGAGTCAAACCTAACACAGAATATGACCAAGAACTGCGTATACTCTATTCCTTGCATTTGTGACAAAGAATATAAAGTTGTCCCAAAAATTAAGGCTGGAAGAACATTGAAAAGTCATAGTAAGGGGAGAAACAATGAAATTGGGAAATACTGATCATGTATAGAGGAAAAGTATAGTCATCAGCCCTGTAGAATGAAGTGAAAATACTGGATAAAGAAAAAAACTGGAGAGTTAGATATCTGAATGAATCAGTTCATATGTTAGACTATGAGGACATCCTTAGTAGGACTAGCATAGAAATAAATATCAACTTCTGATATATTTCTGATTCAAAGTAGGCTTCATTTTGTTTTCATTTTCTCTAAAACTTTGGTACATGGTATTCTCAATATCTTTCTGTAGAACTACATTTCTATTGCATCATGTATGATGAGATTGTCCAGCATTCACTGCCATACAGGAAGACCGATATTACATTTCAGTACTCCTTTCTTTGTTTCTAATGAAATTATCCTGTTAATACTTTGCTTAGCTTTTGGAAGGCATTTTTTGCTATACCATTGCATCTTCTGATTTTGCTGCCACATTTTCCCTAAATATTTAAATTTTTGATTTTGATGTACATTTTATCTTTTTACAATTGAGGTTTAGTTCTTTCTTCTTGCTTTCCTTTACTACCTTTTGTAAAAGTTCCTGTAGTTTTCGGTCTTCTACCAACAGAGCAACATATGATATGCAGATGACAATAAGATTGCAATAACAACTCCTAGAATAACTTCTAATTCTCTCAGGATCATATCACTGTAAAGATTGAATAAGTCCAGTGAGAAGATACATCCTTGTTTTACATCCCTTTCTATTTTCTTGTATTTACTAAATTCATTTTCAATCTGTAAAGCTTACATTACATAAAATAGGAGCTTACTATATCATATAGTCTATTTTTGAACAGTTATTAAAAAAGCAATAAAAAATAAAATAAGTAATTAGTATTATATATACATAATAAGTATTATATATACAGGATTTCAAAATTCATCTGTAAGCTTCAATTTGTAAGTCATCTATATCAGTGGTCAGCAAGTTACAACCCAACCTAATATTTCCTCCAACACATTGGCTATATATACTGTTATTATTTTGAAATAATTTATACTTTTCATTTAAATTATGTATAAAAATTCTAAAATATCTTGTTTATACATCATTTTGGGCTTCCTATCAGATGTATAATTAAAAATGAAAGACAGGCTTACAGTTCCATTACACTGAAATAAATACAAAATGACTCATAAATGTCTTCCACATGAGGAATATTGTGTTTAAAAATATTTTGTCCCCATCCTTCTGAATTTCAACCTTTGATACATGATTATATTATAATGTTGCCTCCTTCCGCGAGTCTGTCCAGTCTTTTTGTCTAGTGTCCACTATTTATATTGATCACTTTAACTAAAGTCAATTGTCGACAGGAATCATTGAACTAGTCTGGATCAGACAAGTAAAAGGCACAAGTTACAAGATAAGTTTTTAAAAAAATAGTATTTTATATGATGCTCCTTAAAACGAGCTGGTAATACAAGTTAGTTCCCCCATACAAGATTATAGGTTCTTCATGCAGGTATGTCTTGATATGCAAAACCCCCTGACCCTTCCCTCATTCGAATATTTCATGACACCCTTGTTCATTATGACTAAGTTTAGATAAGCATTCTGGAACACAGATCAAAGTTGGAGGCTTTCTACAATGATGGGAACGGTTGTCTTTCTCTCTTTTCTCCTTATCCTGTCTTCTTGCATCTTTTCTTGTTTATAAATTCATGACACACTCGTTTGTTAGTTGAGCTAGTTAACAACATTTCTGGAGTGTGGTTGAAGTCATAGGTCTTCATCAGGCAGGAGTCATGTGAAGCAGTTTTCAGCAGCTCAATCGCTCTTCTCTCTCTCATTTATGCCCTTCATCTCCATCTTCTTTGCAAGCATTCTGCTTTTTATGGGCCCCAGCTCCAGCCTGGGGAGAAGTGGGGTCTTAGGGTTTCCCCCAATTCTCAGACAAATTGACTAAATTCTAACAAAGTTCCTCTGTTTAGAATTTTCTGTAACATCCTTAATTTTTCTAAATTTGGAAGTTATCTCATTCTGCAGGTAGAGGGCACAGACCTGGCTCCTTCCAGCTACTCCCACTGCCTTAAAGTCATGTCTCCCACCAGCATTTCTGATTAGTGGAGACCACTCTCTTCCAATCCATCCACCTGAAGCCACCACTCTGAACTTCCCTTCAGTCAGAGCATTATACTGGTACTTCCACTATGGTGGGTGGAAACAAATCCATTTCTCCTTAGTGTCTTCTCTTGTTGAATGTTATAGTCAGGGGGAATTAATTTTCTCCCCCTCACTTCACTCCCCATCCTTGGGACAGTCAACCTGGCATCTGGTTTTTATATTCATTTTCATGATATTGTTTTTCATATTTCAATTTTCCTGGCCTGTCATCAATCATTAACTCCATTGTTTTGTTATCTAGTATTTTTATCCACTACTGGAACACACTTTTTCAGAATTTGGCCATGTTTGAAATTTACCATATGACCAATTTTCTCATAACCTGTGGACAATTCACTAAGCCAGATTTCATTTTAAACAATGATATCACTTGCCAAATTCATTCTTTTCTGTTGACAAATGATAAAATAAAGTAAGGAAAATATCAATTTTCCTTTTCTTTGTGGGGAAAATAAATCAGGTGTTCCAGCCCTACCTTTCTCCAAATTTACAAAATCTGGTCATGTAGGCCATCTGATTTTCCATCATCTTCTCAGTATATCAGGCTATCTATTAACCCTTTCAGTGTCTTATGGTGTCACATCATGAGAAGGGTAGATTTCAAAGATGAAACATTTGGCATCTGCATAATGATTGGTTTTAACTGATTAAAATTTACAGTTAATTTTGATGATAGGAAGCACAAATTTTGAACCAGTTTGATCTTGGAAAAATGTATTTATCATTCTCATTGATTTTTTACCATGAACACTGCTACTAAAAGAATTGTATTAGAGTGTATGCTTATTCATAATGGAAAATATTATATACTATGGATTAAAATAAATGATTAAAATTGTTATGTTAGTTTTACCCTGAATTTGTCTTCGCCAATGTGATATAGTTCCAGAAGAGGCTTGTCAAAAGTTAACTTTTGTTCCTAATTCCTACACTTTGAAGTCTGAAGAATATAAAACTAAAAAATATACAGTAAGAAAAAAAAAAGAAAAAAAAAAGATACTTCAAATCTCAAAGAGCTGTAAATAACTTAGAAAAACATGATTCTTTGACAGTATAATGAATGACTTTTCAATTTCTTAGAGGATGAGTTTTCAGACTAGATTGCTTCAGTTAAATCTGCAGCAGAAAGCATACAGTTGTACATCTTCTAAACTTCATAAAATACAAACTTGTGTCTGTGTTGCAAATTACAGTCTTCTTTTAAGCATGCTAATAGGAAATAAAAGAATTATTGCACCAATTTATGACATACCAGTTACCAACTGAAAACTTGAGCCCATTTTAGTTTTTAGAATTTATTATCCATTCATCTATATTGTATAGGTTATTAAAGAATCATAAAAAATATTTTTGCAATTTTGTTCTAAATCATTTTTCTTTATAAAAACAGTTTATATTTTTAAAAGAAATTACACATGAAAATAGTACAAATTACTAGAGTTATTTTTATTTCAAACTACAGGTTACATCAATTTTATTTTTATACTATATTTTGTACAAACATTAAACTGACTAAAAACAGAAAAATAATTATTGTTCTACTTTCAAATTCAATTTCTCCTCAGTCTAGATTCAATAAACATGCGCAACAACCCCACCATCACTCCATCTAGTCACTCCAATTAAGCCACTACATAATTAAACAGAAGGCAACAATTAGATTAGAATGCCTTTCTTGGAAGATTCCAATGTCTCATCAGATTGTTTAGTTGAAAAGAAGTATATTTAGTTTATCTATTAATACTTAGGGTGATAATGAAGTACAAGCCATCACACAACCTGATAAAGCGATCATCTTAACACCATTTAGGACTTGATAGTGAGCATTTAAGAAGTAATTTTAACCTTATTCTACTATTTGACATTGTTGTTCAAACACTTTGTTAGGAGGGTGAGGGAGAAATCATTACATCACAGGTGCCAACCTGTTATTAGTTGGATTGTTCTTAAAATAGTTTATGTACATGATCATCATACAATCAACTCAGCATTTTACAGTTTCCATTACAAACATTCAACTAGGAAAATGCATTTTAAAAAAGAAACAGTTTTTAAAAAACCTGATCCTCATTAAAAGTGAGGTCAAGTAAAATGTACTCCCATCCAAAAGACAATTTCATTAAATAATATCTCAAAAATTAACTTCATAAAAAAAATTACTCAATATTTGATTAACAAATAAGTTTAAATTATTGAAAATTTCTTTTACCAAAATACTTAGGAAATGATTTAACATTATGCATTTTTCAATGCATATATGCCGAATGACCCGTTTTTTATGCAGACATTTTTTTTTTTTATTTTACTTTCAGTAATAATTTTATTTTTAAAAGATAACTGAAATAAAAGGAATAAATTTGATCAATTAAATTGGTTTGATTCATTTTTTTCTAAGTTTAAGTTTAAAAAAAGGTAAGCAGAACATTTATGCACGACCATACTAAATACAAAAATTTCAATTAAAATTCGAAATATTTATTTAAATGTTTATTCAGGATAAACAAGGCAGTTTATTTGATTTATAACTACAAATGTTTTCCATTTCACTGAAGCAAACATTAAACATGTAAGATTATTATTGCCTTTTCTTTCTTTTTCTCACTGAAATCAAATAACATTTCTGATGTGTCTTTTCTGTCTTTCCTTGCAATCAAAACAGATTAGAGATTATCTATTAAGTTTTGATCTCTAAATATTTTGTAGATTACCCCACTTATCTGCCAAAGAACTTGTGCTAATGACAGCTAGATACCATTGTCAATGCAATATATAAGAAAAGGGTGCAAAAGTTTTGTTATTAATGGGATACCTTCAAGAAAGATTGTGTCTCAATCCTCTCTGGGGGACTTTTCAATCCCCAGTGAACCCTATGTTACATTTAATACAACACAGAATGGTATACAGCAAGGTTTCTCAACGTGGGTCATATGCCCCCCCCCTTGGGGACTATGAGATATTTTCAGGGGCCACAAGGCCAAATTTTAAAAATGGGGGTGGGGGACAGAAACTGTACAAGACAGAAAATATAATTTTTAATTTTGTTTTTAAAAATCTTTGAATCTCTGATCATAGCTGCAGTGGCTATAGTGCTTTCAACAGTCACAAATCAAGAGTCCACAAGAGGTAGCTAGTGTTATTCCTTTTCAGCAATTCATCAGTATCACGATGCATTGATAAAATGGCAACTGAGGTTGAAAATCATTTAATCTCACAGGTGAAAGAGTTCTCACTTTAATTCAACAAAGCAATTTTACCTGATAATTCTGCTTTTTTGATGGCATTTGTGAGGTTTCTTGATGTTGATAAATGCCAAGAACTACTTTTCACATTGAAATTAATGACTTGCACTAAAGGTGAATCTATCTTCAGGCTTGAGGCCTATTTTGAGGAGAACAACATTTCATTCAAGAACATTGTGGCATGTGCAACAGATAGTGCTGCTGCTATGATTAGAAGATTATCAGGGATTCAGTGCTTACTCAAAAAAAAAAAAAAAAAAAAAAAACTGTTCCTGATGCGTTTTATGTGCACTGTATTGTTCATCAGCAGCACCTGGTCACCAAATACCTAGCAGGACACGTCTGCATGTAGCACTTATGCATGTTATCAAGGCTGTCAACTTGATAAAAAAAGAATGTACTGCAAGATTGCCTCTTTCAGCAATTATGTGAAAAGAACAGTGAGGAATTTGAATGACGTGTTGCATACTGAAGCCAGGTTGCTGTCCAAGTGTAATTGCCCGCATCATTTTGTTGCACTTTGGGACAGTGTTATTTCTTTCTCGAGTGAAACATAACTTGGGCAGAAACTTATTTATGCAAAGAGTGATATCTTCTGTCTGATATATTTGAATAGCTAAATGTCCTGAACAAAGAACTCCAAGGAAATGACTGCACCCTGTTTTCCTGCAAGGAGTCAATTAATGCATTTAATGGGAAACTGAAGCTGTTCTGGTTGAACCTTGGGAGACAAGAGTTTGTATAGTTTCCTTCCTTAGCAAATATAGCCACCAAGCTGCTTGATGATGACCTAGCAGTGTATGTTGATCATTTGAAGCAGTTGCATAATCATACAAAAACTTGCTTCTCTGATCTATACTCCAAATGACAGTGCCACACTGGTTTGTGGATTCTTTCACTGCATCTGAAGTTGATATTACCCTACAAGAAATTTTCACTGAACTTCAAAATGACACAGCAGCTCAAGCAAGGTCCAAGTGTGGATGAATGAAGACATGCATAAGAATTACTCACTACGCTGGAAAGATGTGAAGTTGCTCTTATTCGCTTTTCCCACATCTTACTTGGTTGAGTCTGGTTTCAGTCGGATGATGCATCTGCTGTCAAAGACGCAAAATCACCTTGATGTAGAAAAAAAAGTGGTGATTTACATCTCTAATGGCTTTCAAGCCAAACATTAACAATTTGGCAGACCTGCACCAGTGATAGGGATCCCATTGAAACCATACAAGATAGAGCTGATGGTACATGTATTTTTTGTTTTGTAATGAGTCTATTAAAATAAAATATTTATCCAAATAATATTATTCTTTGATTCACAACCATAGTACTATCCAAACTACAACCTTTAATATTCCTACTTCCCTAGATGTATTAAGTTGTGGGATGGGGCAGGAGGGAGGGATAAGAACTCAAGCTGGCATGAGGGGCTATAAAGAACTCACATTGGATTGAAGGGGGTCATGACCAGAATAAGGTTGAGAAACATTGATATACAATGTCCTAAGCTTACTTGACTGCACAAAAGCATATCTAATAATTCTATCAAATCAAAAGATAAAGAATTCTTAAAGAATTTCATAGAAATTTTACACACATGTACATTTCTAAAGAATTAGTGAATTTATTTTTAATTTATCATCTTTATTACTTCAAATTATTATAGTGATACAAAACTGAGCAGATATAGACATTCAAGATAAATATCTGAATGAGGAAATGTGCTTTCCTTGAAAGGGAAAATAGAGTCTTGCTGGACTGTGGCATTTTCTGTGGGTAAGCAGTAAATCACATCAGATCAAACAGTGGTTTCTCATGCAAAAGAAGATACAGGCTTATCCCTCCTGGAGAGCACATTTTCTTTAAGATTTCTCGAATTCACAGGCCAATAGACGTAATACACACTGTTTAAAATGAAAATGAGATGTAGTTCAAATACAACTATTCCACTATAGTGTTTGAATTACACCTTTATCCACTGCACCATATATCCTTGAAAACAATGGATAAAAGATTTAGTTGGATCCAGTGACTTGACCCAAAGAGTTGTGAGTTCAATACCTGGCTATGGTAGTGGTGAACAAAAACTTGAGAGCTGAATTAAAAGGAGATAATCAAGACACCCAGGAAACTAGAAAAATCTACCCCAGTGGATGAAATAAAGGGTTCAGTTCAAAATTACAATCACCTGAAGAAGGCCAGAGTGTACAATGGCTGAAACATTTGTTTGAATATGGCAATAAAGATGAGGACAACAGTCCGGATAATGTAAATAACTGAAATTCCCATTGAATATATAAGAAAACAGAAACAAACAAAAAAACCCAAAAATGATGGATAAACTCAGAATCAAAATAGAACAAAAGTAAACTTTTGGTCCAAGTTACTACAGAATAATAGAAAGTATAAATGAAAAACTAAGATCAAAATGTCATGTATTTGAGATCAAGAAAAAGAGTTGAGACAGATATGAGGTTATTATAATAATGCTATTTGCTTCTACCACTTTTGAAATATGGTTTTATCTTAAATTATACTCTTTTCAACAGATGAATTTTAACATTTTTGAAAGATAAAAGAACAAAAAAAATAAAATAAATAAAAAATATTTTATGATAACCAACAATTATAATAAATAACTTACATAAAATAAAGAAACAAAAAATGAGATGAAAAGTATATTTTGTTTTAGTTATAAACTTACTATAGATGGATATTTGTCATCTTCAAGAACATTAATATTGCCAAAAATATATAATGCAATGCATTAAAATGTTTGGTTAAGAGATTTGAAACAATATTTTTATGGAAAGCAAATAAGAATCCATGAGGAATCCATTGCAAATATCAAATATTGCATTAAAAAAAAAAAAAAAAAAAAAAAATTAACTTTTCAACAATTTACTGAAGTAACTTTTTATATTTATCAATTTGAGAAATAATTACAGAAAGCAATGATATTTCTAACAAACTTAGAATTTTGTTTAAAGCTAAAATTCACCCAATGTAAGGCACAAGAGTCAGTCACAGTAGAGGCTTACTAAATGAAGTTTGTGCATGTATAAGGAGGTAGAAGGAAGTGACGATTATAGGGATAATTGAGATAATGATTTATCCACAACTTGAAGAGTTTAAGTTAGTGGTGATCAAGGAACATACATACTAGAGTTTGTTCCACTAAGCAGCAGTTTTTAGGAAAAGCTGTCTGAGTGGAACTTTCTCATTACAATTGGAATAGAGAGAGAATGAGGATAGTTTAATTCCATGGACATGACATGGTGGGATCTTAGCTGTAAAGTTCCAGATTGGTGATACTAAAAGATAGAGCTAATCTGAACATTTGCCATGGAAATTACAATAGAGTAGCAATTGGCATACAACATTTCATCTTGAGGGCAGGTTGTAGTGTGGGAAATAAGCCATCCCCCACAAGATCTTTTGCAATGTATCATGTATGTAAGTTTCACTTGAAGTCTGGAGTGTTAGTCTTAGTGTCTCAAGAGACATTTCAAAACAGAGCCTCATTGAGAGTTCAGCCATTTATTGTGAATCAGGATCTGATACTAGCTTGTTTTTTTTTAAGTATTGAAAGTTACAAGTCATTTTTTTTTCTCATTCTGTTAGAGCTGGGATGAGGAGACATCAGCTGTAAGCCTATGAAGTTGATTTTTGAAGGCATTCCTATAAAAATTTTATCTGCATAAATGTCAATATCACAGATTATTAAATGTTAAAAATGGAAAACTAATCTAAGAGAATGAAAAAAAATACTTTAATGAAAGAAAGCAAAACCAACTGTGTAAATTCATTAGCAGCTTTCATTTAAAGTACAAGTACCAAATCTTGTAAGGGTCATTTGAAATATAGAAGTTATCTTATTAAATAGTGGTTTTCTGGTAGATTTGCTAACATAAAAAACAAATTAAATAAAGAACAATATAAAATATCAAAAAAGGGGTTATCCAAAAAAAAAAAAAAAAAAAAGAGAAGAAAAATGTTTGAATAAAGGTTTTTTATAACTATCTTCAATTAATGTTTTTCCATTGCATTTCCCTTGCTTTTAAAATTCCTTTGATACTTAAAATGACCAATGTCCAGTGGCCTTATGCAATGTAATTTTTAAATATGTAAGGTTGAAGAAAGATTAACCTCAGATTATCAAAAATACAAAGATAATGAAAATAGGATTAAGATGCAATTCAATCAGGAACAAAGCACAAGAGAGGAACAATTAAATACAATGAAAGAATGCACACGGAATTGAATAAAATTAAGTGAAATTCAGTAGTTCATCAACACACACACTATCACTGACTTACAATATGGTATAAACTACTATTACTAAATTTGGTCAAAGCAGTATTTTGGTCTATTGTGAGATTTAACGATGACAAAAACATAACACAGCAACATTAGTTCAAAATTTAAGAAAAATAATATCAGTGATGAAAATATTGGAGGCACGGTGGAGTAGTGGATAGCAGCTCGGGCTGAAGAATTGGAGAGCCAAGTTCAAATTCCAATTGAACCCATTACATTCACTTACATGCTAATACCCTTGGGAAAGGTATGAATTCTCATCTTCTCCCTCCAGTTATGGGTAAATAGCAGGACAGACCAGGTTCTATAGCTTTGGATGGCAACTGGTCTACCACAGAAAGAAATGGCAACCCACTGCAGGAAAAAATCTGCCTTGTCAGTCTTGTATCAAAAAGATACAAATCGCCTAAGCATGTATCATGTATAGCACATAATTGACTGACTGATGAAAATATTGATTGAGAACTTTTGTAAATGTACAAAATATCAGGAATAGATATTTAAGGTGTAAAAAATTATTACAAGAATTGTTGGCTTCATTTATTGACAGATTCTACTGTTTTAATTATTCTTATTTTGAAATTACATCAACAGTGATAAAATAGTAATCCTTGAAAATACTAATATCTATTTATTTATAAAAGACTTTTGATTAAAATATGTAAATGCGAAAAATATTAGTCATGTGCCTAAGATTTTAGTTTGCTGAAAATCTGGTACAAAGATTTATTTAAGAAACACTTAAATATTTGATTTATTAGAAAAATCAATCATTTTGTATAGTTTCTATATTAAAAATATTCAGGAAAAATTTTTTTTAAATTACAAATTTTCTTTTGCATGAATAACTAATATATATTTCATTGGAAAATGTGTGTATGTGTGTGTGTATATATATATATATATATATATATATATATATATATAATTACATGTTCAAATATCTGTTTAACACATTTCAACATTATATGGTGAAATAATAATGGACTTAAAAGTAGTGATTTGAAGCAAATAAGACATGAAAAGAGGACAAATTATTTACAGTTTTTCCTATGTCAAGAGAGACTTAACAGATAAGTAAATAGTTTTATAGTAAAAAGGAATGATGAAAGTTTCTGGCTATTGATTGTTATGCCAATTATTAGAGAATCTATTTGTTATTGCTTTTTAAAATTGACATAATAATTTAATACGTAGTAAATTTCATATTTTTGAATTTGTAGGTCTGATGAATTGGATCGTGATTATGATTCCAATGTAATAAATATAACATAGTTATAACTATGGAATATTAGTGTTTGAGCCTTTTACATTATATGCTTACTCTGTCCTGGACTATCCTCTTGGGAATTATATATCTCAAGAGTTTGTAAAAATATCTTATTCAATAGCCAAACTTTTATCATCCAGGAAAATCATTTAGTAACTTTTATAGGTAATTTATAATAAATTATAAATACATAACATTTTGAATGATTAGGATAAAAATTTATACAAATCATTAATTTATTATAAAAGTATTTTATTGACCGACTGATTTTCAGATAATAACGCTACATTACACTTAGTAAGTTATCTATTAAAAAAATAATAAAATATTTCTACTTTAATTTTAATAATTCTACTTGAACTTTACTTTGGTTGATTTAGTTAGAGTAAACATTTTCAAAGAACACTTTAATGAGTGGTGTTTAGTCCAGACTACAGTGAGCAAACCATTGTATCTATAAAAACATTCATAGTCTATTAAGTTCATTTTAAGGTCAGGTCAGTTACCATGGCAATCTAGAAAAAAATATTGACGCGTAAATAAAAACCAATTGTATTTGTTATAGCAAATCTAATATCTATCAATAAATATTTTTTAAAAAAATGTTGCCTCTTTCCTAGTCACAAAACTGATATTTTATACCTGTAACAAAATATCAAAATGGTCTTAAGACAGTGACTTTATTAAACTTAGTGGGTGAATTTTTCAGATAAAGATGACAGAATCTATTTATGTTGGCGCTAAAGTGAAAAATGATTCAATATTCTATAGTGACATTACCACTTAAAAGACATAGTAAAAATTATGAATAACTGTTATTTCCAAAGAAGTAAGGATTTCTACTAAGCAAACAATAGTGTCCTTATTGGATCAGTTTATGTGTTAGATTCACTACAGTTTTCATAGGCCACAAATTTACACTGAGTATGCAACTTTTGGTAATATTCACTCAAAAGAGTGAAATGCAAAAACTTTGATTATGACCCCACCCCAATAATAAATACCAAAATAATCAAGGAGGTAGAGGACACCATTTAACATTATGGGAATTTTATAAATTTTTTGATAAATCCCAACATGAATTTGCTATTCAACATTTGTGTGTCATTTTCATGAATTTGTAATTTGTTCCAATAGAACATGCATCAAACATTACCCAAATGTATGACAAACTTTCTTGTGAGTATAAATACAGAATGTGTGTGTATGTTATATGTCAGCTGGGAACAAAGCAAGACAAGAAAGAAATATATATTAAAGTACTAAACAGGAGAAATATTTTATATTACTAGCAAAAATAATACTTTAATATACACAAAAAATACCTACATTACAATGTTAGGATATAATTTTGGTGCATATAAAGTAAAAATTGTCTGTCCATGACAAAATTATTTCCATGAAGAAATAAAAGAAATGAACAATGAACACTTTTCTCCATCAGCATACCTAATGATACTTTAATAATTAAACTTAGTGATAATGTGTAATTAATTATAAAATGTATGAACAGGAATAAACTTGACATTGAGCAGAGGCTACCAAAGATAGCAATTAAGTGAGTGTAAGAATGTTGATATGGATGAAACAATAGAAGGCATTGTATAAAAGAAAATATTTTTCTTCTAGTCGATTTATTTGATATTTTATGAAGGAATTCAGCAAAAGGTGAATGTTACACATTAGTACTTCATAAAAGGAGCTTCTTCAAATTCAAGTTGCATCTTCAAATTAATGGCAGGAAAGAATACTGCAAACTAGAAAAAACTGTCAATCCAGTCCAAAAATATAGAATATGTGTATTCTGAATTTTTTTCTAATTCCTTTTTGCTTTAATACACATTCTTTCCATGCTACAACAGAGCAATGTTCACTAGCAATTTTAGAAGCTCTTTATGGAGTTTATTTTGTACTCCAAACCATCACATTCATTTTTCTTATTTTTTCTATAATATTAGGGTAAACTGAGTGAAAACTTTTCATAAAACTTTTTAAATAATTTTAATTCATTTTTTTTCAACACTGATGAGCCAGTCTCCTACATGAACGCTAGACATCAGAGAGAAATTTAAATTGTAATTTATTTTTTCATTCAGAAATTGTCACATCATGCTATGAGCGACAGTATTCAGTATGAATGAGACGTAAAGCAGAGTTAAGAAGCTATGAAGATCAAAATCTCCCCTTCCTTACATAGCTTTTTAGCAGTCTACCACATTTTCTCTTGTTTTATTTCAGAAATAAATATTGAGGACATCTAATATTTTTGCATATAATTAACAAGTAGATAGTAGTATCTGTCTATATTTATTGTATTGTAATTATTTACACTATTTACATTATTTGGACTGTTGTCCTCATCTTTGTTGCCATATTCACAACATTTCAGCTGTTGTATACTCTGGCCTTTCTCAGGTGATTGGAATTTCAAACTGAACCCCTTATTTCAACCTCCAGGGTAGATTGTTCTAGTTTCTCATGCCATGGCTCTTTCCAGATGGAGGAAAAAGGGAGATCACCGCCTCCTGTGAGATAAGGTTGAAATAATAGACAGAGAAGATCACTGGAAAATACAAAAACTTAAGGAATCAGTGCATATGCTAAGCCACAAAAATCTCCCAAGCTGGACAAGCATAGAAATGAATACATTATTGGAACTAGTAAGATGGAAGGCTAGAGAAAAACAATAATAAATTGCAATATGAGCTCTTGAAATGTGAAGAGACATCAAGTTTATTAGTCAGAAAAATTCATACACTGATCAGTGGCATAGCTAGTGTTTTTGACACCTGGGGCAGACAACTCTCAAGTTTCTCACCCCCTCCCCAGAAGGAATACAATATTACAATGCACATTAACCCAAAAAGTTAGGCCTAAGATTTAAAAAAAAAAAAAAAAAAATTTGTTTCACTTGTTTAATTTTTTTTTTTCCACTAACAATTCACAGATATGAAAAATCAAAATCAAAGAACTGATGCCAAAGTCTGGACTTCTCACATAGGTGTGAAAAAAACTGTGGATTTACTAAATTGACTTAATCCAATCCCACATCAAGCCATTTAAAATTTTTTTCACACCTTTTGCTCACATCTTGTATTGCTGGCTGCCTGGCTTTGCACAAGGCCATATCAAAGACAAATTGGCTTCATTTGAACCCTATCTTCTTGACTTCTTCCTTAACTTGAGGGTTGTCTGCCCCAGGCGTCAAAAACACTAGCTATGCCACTGATCAGTGTATGCTCTGTGACACCCACCGGTGGTTGCGGTTGCAGTCCAGTGTCAATATGTGACATCCACTGGTCACAATGGCAATATATGACAGTGTGCTAAGTCGTTTTTGATGGTCAACTCCCAGTTGTGAATGAAGCTGTAAGGTTCCTTCCACCAGCGTTTTTAGGTTGACTCGTTGTTGCTGCCACTAGCTTGTTCCCAGTCGTCTGGTCAATCCCAAATTCGATACCAACTTGTCATTCCAGCTCACTTCTAACGTCTCTAAACTACCGATACAAAATAACTTTGATCTCAAGTCTAACCTACCCAATCATGTGATTTTGATCTTAGGTAGACGAAATCAATCAGGCGTCGGGCCGTAGTGCAAGCTGAATCCAGGGTAAAGGTGATACCACAAAGTAATTAAAAAAGAAAATAATAAAACAAACTCAAAAAGTTCAAATATGTTGAGAAATAACAAATCTTTATCTATCTGTTGAATACAGGAGTGTGTTCTCTCCTTTAACCAATTCTATGGATTCATGACACTTTTTGCGCTTCTTTTGTTAGTCATTCATTTGTAAAAAAATTGTTTTTTGGTAGGATGAAAGTCGAAAAGGACGTGGAAATCTTTTAATCAGCTTCTGCGGCAACACTCTTGAAATAACTCCAAACTCAAACTATGGAACTCTGGAAAATCTCCATCCGAAAAAAAAAAAAGCTGCTTGAGACGTTCATTTATATGGACACTACCAAACTCAGTGTGATTACCTGATTTGGTTTGGGTTCTTTGACAATTCTCAATTCCCAACAAGAATTCTTTTTTTCTTAGGCCAGGAAAATTAATTACTTCCCATTTTTGGAAGATTAATCACTTTCCATTTCTGGGGTTTTTCCCTCATCCATGAGGGAAGGTTCTGAAAGTTATCCTCCTAGACTCTTCCTCTCTCACATTGGTATCTCATACCAATCCCCTCAGTGGGTGTTAACAACTTCTCCGTCTTTCTCATGTGAACATTCAACTCCAAACATCACCCATGCTACCAGTTGGCCAATGATCTCTTATCTCATGTGGGTGTGGTTTGACCGGCCCTCTTAAAATTATCATTGAGAATTTTGTTTACAAAATCCTTTTTTTTTTTCCTTTGGCCAAACATTTACAAATCCCAGATTGCTGAATAATTCTTATCACATCTTGATGTTTGGGGGGACACTCAGATTTACATTTAGTCAACTTTTAACTGGGTGGTCGTGTTTTCCTGATATGTATTCTTTTATTTTTCTCATGCCTTAAAATTTTCTTATCACCAGATGCTCATTTTCGAGACACTATGTCCGACGTCAACAGTTTGAATAAGCAATAATAATGATCCCCTTTTCGACTCTTTTTCATGTCAAGATTCGTGCATATACCAGATGGCTTCCCTCACTGAAATCAGGAATTAAAGTTAAATGATATCGCTGAAAGATAATAGCTATTCTCCAGGGTGGTCCCAAATTTTCTCCATGGCCGCATTCGTTGGCCAGCTTTGTTTTTCTATCTGAATTCTGTTTATATTGGCATGTCACTCCCTTATCGTGACATTAATTAATCTTGACAGAATCACAGTCTCGCTTTTTCTTACAGATTTTCTGTCTTTTGCGAAAAGTATCCTTCTTTTGTAAATAAAATAAATTCTTTTTAATGTCGCTCAGTCTATCTTTCGATATAGTTCTTTCCTGTTTTTAATTTCTATGGTTAATTAGTTAGCTAATACCTAAATAGTGTCACAGCTGTATTTTTTGCAAAAATTATTGAAATCATGCAATTGTTTTTTTTTCCCTTTTCTGAAAACTTACCTTGGGCCAAATGTGCTGCCCAGGGTGGACTGCCCCGTCCAAACAAAAAGAAAAAATTTAAATATAAGCTGGTAGCTAAATTTACAATTTAAAAAATTCTACTGATCTATTTTTTATATCATAATTTATTCAAATATTAGTGTCATTATTTTTATGTCATAATTTATTCAAATATTAGTGTTTCTCCAATAACATCATGAAATTAAATGAAGTAATTAAAAGTGAATGATCATTAACTTTGATGAAAAAAATTAATGATAATACTGACATAACAGCTCATAAATTATATTGATTATCTTAATCGCTATAATAATCAGCATCATTTACAAACTTTTTCAAAATTTTAAACAGAATTAACAAAGAAATTCTATCTTGTAGTTTATATTAGGTTAACATTTGAACAATACTTAAAAATCAAACAAGAATTGTCATTCTTCTTTCAGGAGTAGCTCTTCTTAGATTCCTGTTTTTGTTGACGCCTTTTTGTCTCTGTTCTGCAATCCTAAGTAAAAAGAACTGAATTGTAGCCTTGAGTACACTTTCATTTAGAAGTGCAAATCAATGTTGGTAAAGTTTTACAGGTATATTTATAATAAATGCATTATTTACTTCAGCTTAATTTATTTAGTGGTGTGAGACTTTTGCAACTCAAATATTAATTTTACCAATAAATATATAGTTAGTAAGAATTATTTTTTAATTAACAATTGACCTTAAAAATGTCAAAGAAAAAGATATTAGAAAAATTTATAGAAAGAAAAACAGACTGAGTACCAAGAAAATAGTTGAATAATTTGGTGTTGCAAATGTGCACAAAGAGAAAAGATGCAGGATATGAAGAACATTAAAGGCATGAAAGCAACTAATCTACCATCTTTAAGTAAACATCACAAAGTGAAACATGTAAGTTGGATGAAAAAGTACATAAAAATTAACTTCTCAACAGAAATTTTATATGAATATAGTTACATTGCATAGACTTGATGGCTGGGCTAGTGGTTAGGTCCTTCATCAAAATCAACAAGTTGTGTTAACTTCAAAGACAACAGAAGTGAATCCAAGTAATGTTTTGGGCTAATGCTATAAGCAATATACTTTTCAAAGTTAATGATGGTATTAAAATAAATAGACAAGACATTTTTGCAACCAAGAAGCTTTAATCTAGAGTTTTTTCATGCATAACAATATTCCTTCACATTCTGCAAAGATGACTCCTTACAAAAAAAGATTTCAAAAACATCAAGCTTCTCCAGATATTAATTCAATAGAAGATTTGTGGTCCATCATTGAAAAAGATGTATAGGAAAACTGAAAACAATATCCAAGCAAAGATCTTGGAAAAGCAATATTACTTGCAACAGTTTTTAAAGGTGACACAGTTGAAAAGTTAAAAATTAATGAATAAAAGTATGTATTAAAAATTTGAAACAAAAATTTACTACAGCATTTAGGATATTGTGTTAATCAAATCCATATTTCTATGGCCTACATATTTTAGATGTATTCATGAATAAAAAATTGTACTGGACACACCAAAGAAGTTAACATTATTTTTTAATATGGATAGACATCAAAAGCTAAAACTTATATATTGTTCATTTGAATATAACCTGAATATTTTACCAAAATTGGTTGATTAATGTCAATTTTATCATGAAAGTGATTTTTTTTCTTATTTTTACTGGTTACTGCTATTGTATAAATAATTGTTTTAGGATATCTTTCTTGTTTAGTGTACATTCAAATAAAAAATTAATGTAAAGAAATTCTCAAGGACAACACTATTGTGACACTATTTAGCTATGGTAATTGGCTAACTAATTAAGCATAGACATTAAAAACGAGAAATACTAAGGCGAGAAAGGGCTATATTGAAAGACTGAGTGACATTAAAAAAAAAAAAAAATTATTTTATTTACAGAAGAAAGATACTTTTTGCAAAAGAGAAAATCCATAAGAAAAAGCAAGATTGTGATTCTGTCAAAAATTAATTAATGTCATGTTAAGGGAGTGATGCACCAATATAAACAGAATTCAGATAGAAAAAACAAAGCCAGCCGATGCATGCAGCCATAAAAAAAAATTGGCTTGGGACCATCCTGGAGAATAGCTATTAGTTATCTTTCAGAGATATCATTTAATTTTGGTTCTTGGGTCCAGCAAAAAGACCCATCTGGTATATGTACGAATCTTGACATGAAAAAGAGAGTCAAAAAGGGGATCATTATTATTGCTTATTCAAACTGTTCACGTCAGACATAGCGTCTTGAAAATGAGCATCTGGTGATAAGAGAATTTTAAGGCATGAAAGAATTTAATTATCAGGTAAACATGACCACCCAGTTAAAAGTTGACTAAGTGGATCTGAGTGTCCCCAAAATCAAGATGTGATAAGAATTATTCAGCAATCTGGGATTTGTAAATGTTTTGGCCGAAGGAACACAAAAGGAAAAAAAAGGATTTTGTAAACACAAATTCTCAATGATAATTCTAAGAGAGCCGGTCTAGCCACACCCACATTGCCGAGAGATCATTGGCCAACTGGTAGCATGGGTGATAGGTGGAGGTGAATGTATGAGAAAGACGGAGAAGTTGTTAACACCCACTGAGGGGGATTGGTACGTGATACCAATGTGAGAGAGGAAGAGTCTAGGAGGATAACTCTCCTCCGACCTTCCCTCACGGACGAGGGAGAAACCCCTGAAATGGAAAGTGATTAATCTTCCAAAAATGGGAAGTAATTAATTTTCCTGGCCTAAGAACAAAAAGAATTCTTGTTGGGAATTGAGAATTGTCAAAGAACCCAAACCACATCAGGCCCCCACACTGAGTTTGGGTCAGTGTCCATATAAATGAATATCTCAAAGCAGCTACATAGTTTTTTTCAACAGAATTTCGGAGAGTTTCAGAGTTCCAGACAGTTTGAGTTTGGAGTTATTTCAAGAGTGTTGCCTCGCAGAAGCTGACCGAAAGATTTCCACGTCCTTTTCGACTTAGTCATCCTACCAAAAGCAAGTTTTTATTGATGAATGACTTGCTTAAGAAGCGCAAAAAGTGTCATGAATCCATAGAAATGGGCCAGGAGAGAAACACACTCCTGTTTTCAACACAAAGATAATTTGTTATTTCTCAACATATTTGAACCTCTTGAGTTGTTTCATTATTTTCTTTTACTTACGCTTGTGCAATATCACCTTTACCCCGGATTCAGCTTGCACTACGACCCGATGCCCGATTGATTTCGTCTACCTAAGATCAAAATCACAACGTGGGTAGGTTAGACTTGAGATCAAAGTAGTTACTTTAGTAACCAGACATTGGAAGTGAGCTGAGAATGATAAGTTGGTATCGAACCGAGAACAACCAGATCAACCGTGACACAGGCTGGTGGCAGCGACGAGTCAACCCCAAACCTTACAGCTTCACGCCACAACTGGGAGTTGACCACGGGCCGACAGCGCAGTGTCAAATATTGCCATCACGGCCAGTGGACGTCACATATTAGCGCTAGACTGCAACCTAGACCACTGGTAGGTGTCACACTATTAAAGAATCTGGACAGATGACTTAATGGCTTTAGAGTTTCAGTTTTGGAAATAACTTTTTTTTTTTAAAAATTCAAAGAAAATTGAAAACATTTATCTTTACAGGTATGATGATATCACTATTACTTAATCCTAACTTTGGCAATGTGAGGACTTCTGTTTTTTTGGATTCGGAAGGTGTATCATAATATACTACATGATAAAGGGACAGTACTATACATCAGAATTAAGACAAATGAAGGAAGCAATCACAGAGGGTAACTGAGGGCAAGTATGTTTTTGCTCCAGGATAACATGCCCATTCATACCTGAAACAGCCAACTGTAGCTTTAAATTACTACCCCATCCCCCTTATTCTCTAGACTTAGTGTTATCTAACTTCTTCCTGCTTCTTAAACTTAAATTCCACCTGTAGGGTCACCATTTTGGAAACAATGATGTGATCATGCTGCGAAGATTGTAATGCTTAAGCATCATTGGATCAAGTGCATTGATGTCAAGAGGGACTAGATTTTTAAAAAAATAGTGAAAAAAAATTTCTTGTTTCTCCAACTACTGGGTGAGGCTTAAAAATTTTTGAATGATCTTAATATTGTGAGATTAACCATTTCTTTACATGGAAACTTTCAGCATTCGTTGACTGAACAACATTACTGTCAGTTGAAATTTAGAAAATATTTTCTTAATTTTTTTCAGGAAAATTGGTGTCTCAAATCCAGTAGCTGTTATTACTCTTTCTAGTATTGATGGAGGCTTCCTTTCTAATCTTTTGTTTGAAGTAGTATGGAATGTCAACATCTTGATTATGGCATTATTTTCTCTTCAAGTTACATGTGCTATCCATTTTATCTGCAGCTGTTGTTGAAAGTCTCCAAATTATGTTTTTGCTATTTGGTATCATTCTTTGTGATTCTGTAGCATCAGTCAATGAGATCTGATGAAGGATGGTCTTTTCCAAGACCTACAGGATTCACACACATGAACCAATTTTGTAATCCTTGATCTGAGAAAAAGGTTGTATACAACTGAATGAATTGACATGACATTCAAATGAGAGTCTAGGTCTGATGAGATCATTTAAGGACATGACTTGAGTTCTTAAGTTATAATTTTGTAGTATCTTGTGGTATTGGACAAAAGTACCTCTAACACAGGAAAATGAACATTGAATAGACTATCTGTAAAGATATTTAAATCTGGTAAAAACCAAATGCCATGCTAATAAAAATTAATCAAAGTTTTTTTATTTTAAAATGGGTCAAAGCACAGAAAATGGTTTTATAAAAAAAAAAAAAAAAAAAAAAAAATCAAAATTCAAGTCAGTTCTGAAACAGATCAAGTTAAACTTGATCTATTTCAGAAGTGATGCTTTATAACTAAATTTTAGATAATATTAGTATAATAATAATATGAAATAAAACAATTATTTGAATCAGCAATATTTGGTCAGTGTAGATAATTAAAGTAGACATAGCAAATTAACAAAAAGAAAGAAAGTGAATAAGTGTTGAAATAAGAAGTGTGAAAATTAAGAGAAAAATCTGAAAGAAAGTAATTATGTAGAAAATGCACTGTCTTCCAATCAACAGACCAGAATAGATAATTACAATATGAATGTTACAATATATAACTGGTGAGGAGCAGAAATAACTCAGGATGGAGGAAAATTATTTAGATTTGTTTGCCAGGCTAGCATTTAACACCTGAATATTAATGTTAACAAAGAAAGATTATATGAAATAAAGACTTACACAGGATATTTGTTTTGTTAAAGTACTTGCTTGGGTGCAGTCAAAATGTGCAAGTTTGAAATATATCAAGTATTTCAGATATGTACTGGTTTATATCTCATTTTTAAAAATCACAACTATTTTTTTTATATAATAAAACTTTGTACGTTCATTTTTTTATTTTTTGCTGAAAATCATCTTTACCATGGTTAATGGCAAGTGCTCATAGTGACAAACTATAAAACTTATTTTTAATAAAAATGATGTTAAAATTGTATGAGAAAAAAATATTACAATATTAAAAATGTGTAAAAATTAATATAGAAATTATTTTAATAAAAAAAGTTAATATTGAATTGTATTAAAAACTAAAAATTAGAATATTACTAACAGGGTTTCTTTTAAAAAGAAACCACAAAAATGAAGCCAAACAATTTATATAAAGAAAAAAAATGATGTGTAAAGATTTAAATAAAAATATAGGCTCCAAACTGAGGTCATAAAAATCCGCCAAAATAAAGTCAGACAGTTTAAACTTTCCATGGCAACAATTTTACAGGATGTGCACAGCTTTGATGTTTTCAAAAGCCAGGCAAATTTGAATTGAAAATAGGTGCAGTTTGATTAGATGCTGACACTTATATTTTAACCAATCTGGATAAAAAGTATAGGGCACCTATACTTTTGTATAGGGCACACTATAGGGCACCAAGTATTGGTTTAAGTGTCCATTTCAATCCATGTGTTTGCTATATAAAAGGGAAAATTTTGACTGCAAAGGCAGAAAGAAGTAGACCATACTTTAGCAAAGGGCTGCTGCTGAATATGGATTAGGCCACTTGGGCGTAAGGCTGTCATTAGGCAGAAAGGTCTGACCATTTTGGCATATAAAGTCTGCTGCTGTTGCCAAGAAAAGAAATAGACCCACAAGGTGACCTGAGATGATAAAAAAACTACTTCCATTGTCACTGTTGAAAAAGAATATAGATGAAGAAGAACTCCTAAATTCTCATAATGCAAATGATTTTCATAAAACCATAAGAATGCCTATTTTTTCCTTTTTTTTATGGTTTCATTTCCATGAGGATTAACAGTGTTCATGGTTTCAGTTTTTCCTAATATCATTTTGATTTCTTTTATCATATGTCATCCAGTCGTAGTTTCTGTAGCCTCTCAATGAACACTGAATCTGGTTGACTCACATTGTTGGAGTAGATTATTTTTTTTACATATTAGAATAGTCCTTCTCAATCTTCAAAGCACTTGGTTAAGTTAAGCCTCCTGTTTTCTTGAAAGTATTCCTACAATTTACATATCAGCTCAGGAACCCTTTTGATAACTCTTCCTTTGCGCAACCACCTTATTTCTGTAGGTAACAGATTGAATAAAATAAAGTATATTATTGAGAAAGAGAGTAAATGCATACAGTGATATTGGTCATCTGTCTTAACCCCAGTGTGGAATGAGTTCACATCTATAAAGTTAAATGAGGTAGGAAGTAGAAAGCTAACAAATCAACCCAATTATCTCATATTTTATATTACTAGGATCCACTTAGATTATATACCAATGGATTTTTTACCTTTACTGTGTGTGTGTGTGTATATAAGAGTGCTAAAAAATTTTTCATTTTGACCATTGGTCAGCGTTTGGTAAGTGGGTACTTTCACATAATATAACATGCACACATTTATATATACAATTACACAAAACTACATATTTAGCCCAACATTGACAAAGACATACTAAATTTTTATAATTGTACAACTACACACAGGCAGATATAGAGAAAATTCCAGAGTGCCTAGGAAAACAGATCAACTTCAAACCCTTCGATTCATAAGCAGATGATTAAAATCTATTTTATGTCAACATTTGTCCAAAGACAATAAATTTATCATGAGGACCATTGCCCTAGATATATCAAAGGATAAGTCAGAGGCTGCTACATAAAGCTCTCTCAAGTATCAAGGTCATTAACAACAAGTCATCAGAAGCCCAAAAGATTAATACCAGCATTCCTCAGGGTTCTCCCTCATTCCTACCTTCTTTCTTCTCTGTATTAATGATCTGCATAAGAGCATACTTCAACCTTTAGTGAATATCTATGTGGATGATACAACAGGTTATAAGCACACTTCCAAAAATCTGATCAACCAGAACCTAGCAGCTCATCTCTCCTCTGACCTAACTCAGGTGTCTCAATGGGGGAAGGATTTGGCCAAAACCAAAATTAGTAATGTTCTACCACCCTTGAGCAGACCCTGAACTTTCACTATCATGATGAATGAGCCTTCACTGAAGGAGGTTCCTTTACTTGAATATTGAGACTCAAGTAATACTTATATATCCAAGCTATTGCTAAAAATGCTGAAAAAATGGTTGGTTCATTGTACTGTATCCTAACTGAAGCTTCCCAGTTTTCTCTTATCTGTCTTGATAAAATTCAAAAGCATCTATGTGGCCTTGTTGGTGATGAATTATTCTCTAGCTGCTCCATTGCTATTTCAACAAGCTACATTCTTTTGTCCCACCACCCCTGATCTTTAAACCTGGAAAATGCTATGCCATATACACAAAGGTGAATCAGCCTCATTCTCTTTGTATCCCAATAGAAAGCAGTAAATTCCACTCAGACAGCTTCTTCCCAAGAACTGCTGCTTTGTAGAACAAACTTCTGGCAAGATTTTTCCCCACTCACTACAATCTTCAAAGCTAAAGTTAACTATTAGCATTCTTACCCCATGAACTTCACTTTTTGCCTTTTCTTACACTTATACTGTAACCATCTACCTTAAGTGGCTGTCGGGCCTTGTATTGGGTAAATATTAGTTTAAAAAAGAAAAAGTGGAAGACTAACAAATTTGCTAAATCTTGCAATTAGCAAGCTGACTTCAATAGGATGTCACAATTCACCATAAAATCCTTGTACTATTTATCTAACACATAAACAAACATTTTATAAAATTCAGATTGATCTTTTTTACAAAAGGTTTATATTCATTTAATAAGTACAATGTGTTGTTTTCCTAGTTCTTACAAGTCATAGTTCAACATGTCAGACAACTGATGGAATGAAAAGCTCAAGTTCATTAAAAATCAATGCAAATAGTGTCAAATATTTTAAAAATGTTATTTCTATCATAAATTATCAAAAATTGCGGTTGCACTTTTTCAAAATATTTTCAAATTTTATTTTCAGTGATATTTTACAGAATAACAATTTATGAAAATATTAAACAGAACAATAACCTTCCAACAAATAAATATAACAAAAGACAAGATAAAATACTATTCAGATACTTTTATAATGAAAAAAAAAATGTGAATTAGAAAGATATTCATGCCCATGTGCAAATGTGAACATTAATTATTGAATTGGAAATTTAAAGGTGATCTTGGTAGATATTAATTGAGGAAAAGCTATCTGTTGTGAAAACTAGGCTTCATCATTCAATCATCCATCAAACATCACTTCAGATCAATAGTAAATGGTTGTATATTCATTTTTTTATGCTATATATAAGTAATATTTATTTTTCAAATAAGATTAATTTAACTTTAAATTTTTAAATTTTACTCAAATAACATATCAGAAATATATATATATATATATATATATATATATATATATATATATATATATATATATATATTTTTTTTTTTTTTTTTGGAAGAGTTTTAAAATCGATAAATTTGTTTATTTACAAATTTCTCAAAATTAAAAAAATGGCCTCTTATTTTAAGAAATAAAAATTAAATTTGTCATTCCAATCTATATATTATTTCTATCTGAAATACACCAGAATATTTTACTTACTGGAAATAATAAATTTAATCCTTTAGCTTTCAATTAAAGCTAAAAATGAAATCTTCAAGAATGCTTTTTCATTTTTAAAATTCATTCTAAACCTTAGGTATTGAAAGTTTATGCCGAAAAAGTGGAGGTACCTAATGGCATTATTATTCTTTCCTCTTCATCTATAAGGTAGAATGTCCTACTGAAGTGAGAACAATGCTTAATAAAGAAAAATAATTACACAGGATTTTTGTAGTTTGGTAGCATTGGTAGTGCTTCATTACTATTCTTAAAATTGACTATGAAAATTATTATATACATTTACACTAGTATACTAATCCTGGATGTTATGCTAACAACATTTTGGATACTGTGTCTTCTGGCTTTCTTTAGGTTTACTTAGTAACCTTCTTTGAGTTTTTCTCATTCTGCTTTTTATGCAGAGGAAATATTTCATATTTGTTAATATCTAATCACATTTATATCATTTATCCATTTCATTCACAGAAACACAGTATATGACTTCTGTACCCAGGGATTAATTTACAAATGTTAACAAGGTACGGTTTAACTAATACTTTAATTTTTGGGTTGAATGCCATTCACAAGGTATGACATTCCATTCTAAGTTGGTTGGAGGCTTATTTACTAAAATGAAGGTTTGAAACCAGCTCAAAATACTTATTAGTAACTGTAAAACCCACAGTATCTACAGATGATAAACATCTTTAAGAAAATAATAATCATGAACAGAGAAAAAATAAAACAAATAAACACTGACATAATTATGAAAAGGGAATCTAAAAAGAAAAACAATGCTGTATGAACCAATTATATGAAGACTTAAACTTATAAGACAGAAATGCAAATGCAAACTTTGTAGATATAGATATAGGACATGCAACCACATAAGCAAATGCAGAAAGTTCGCTCAGAAACATTGCCGGAATCAGTTTAATGGGGCATAAATTAGAATCTCAGAGAATGAAAAAAATTTCTAGAACTTTAAATTTCAAAGAGAACATCCAATCTAGAATAGATAACCAAATCTAATTATGAAAAAAAAACCCAAAAAAAACATGTCAAACAGTGGATTTCATTATTCCAGCTGACCAAAATGTAAAGTGTGAAAACCTGAATAAGTATTTTGATCTCAACAGAGAATTGAATAAATTATGTAACATGAGAGTGACAAGTGTGCCAATCATTGTCAAAGCATTGTGAAGGAAACTGGAAAAAATATAGAGAAAAGGCCAAAGAAATTGTAAATCCAAAGAATTGAAACCATTCCAATAAGAGCAGTCTTGAAAACAACTGAGGAGAGTGCTCATGTTTTAAGGAGGCTCATATCATAATCTCCAATTTAACCCAGAAGTTATGGCTAGCATGAAAACTCAAAAATTGCAATAATTTCTGATAAAAATTATGAAATTACCACTTAGTTGTTCAATCAGCATTTTGCTTTATAGTTTTTTTTTTTTGCACTATATATGGCATCCATTGGAGAATATGGATCTGCACCTGAAGAGTTATAACCTCCCCAGATAGGGGTTTATGAGAGGATGGCAGTTGCCCAAGCAGCAGGTCTTTCCTCTCCATGTCATAGACATGGTCCAAGGAAAAGTCAGCATTGTAACATTGGTAACAGCATTGTCACACGAGTTGCCAGAACAAAACTGAACAGGACTGTCTCAGGAACTCCAGCTTTGAATTGAGTTGTCCTCCTAGTCTGGTTGCCAAATATGGCTACAAAGACCAGACTGCCCTACTATTTACTTATAGTTGGAGGTTTTGAATTCAGAGTTTTTCCTTCTCCTACACCAGTTGCCACCCAAGGCTATAGAACCCAGTCTATCCTGCTATTTAGATATAGCTCTAGGGAGAAGAGATGGAGTCATGCATTTCCCAAAAGAAACATAGAACATAAGTGAATGTAATGAACTCAACTGGAATTGCAACTCAGCTCTCAGATTCCTCAATCTGAGTTGCAATCCATTATGCCTCTACTTTTTTACACTACACAACAAATAAATAAAAAGTATAATAATTTCTGTTTAATAGCTGTATATTTGACTTCATGAAATATACTGATAACAAATTAGATTAAATTATGTCAATGATTTTTTTTTTTTACCAGATCAAATATAGGGAGAATTCTGGAATCACCTAGTAATTTGTATTTTTAAAACATATCAGTTAATATGCAAATTAGTCTTCAGTTAAAATAGTGAGTTTGCACACCTTAACAAGCTGTTACTATTGGATAATTGAAAGGAACCATTGCTCCAACAAGAATTTCCAAATGAAAAATGAAATGAATTATAAAATTACCTTGGAAGGAAATCCAACATGGAGTACAGCAAAAAACATTCGCACTTAAATTTTTTTCTAACATTTGTGTTCAATCAAACAAAATAGGAAAATTAGAAAAAGAAAACAAACAAGTAAACTACAGAAGAATTCCAAATATCATTACAGAAAACAAAGCAACATGTCATGAAAGTAGAACATATATATATAAAAAAAAAAAAAAAAAAAAAAAAAACTAAATGGGTTGAAACTGGAGTTAAAGTTTATAACAAAACTAAGTGAAAGAAAAACTAACATTAAGACCTACACATCAGAAAACAAGATTACAGAGAAGCAATCATGGAGTGTAGAAGATTGGACCAAAATGATATTCAGTGATGAATTATAAATTTGCATTAGCCAAGACTATGAGTTTAGCGTCATTCTTATGAAACTAACTACTTGAAGAAAATACGCAAATTTACCCACTCATTTATTGTTATAAAGGAATAAAGTGTCACTGCCAACACTGGAGTTTTAACACAGATTACCAGAGAGCAAACACAGGCAATTCCATTTTGAATAAATAGGTCATGTAATGGTAAAGTAAATGTATATATGGGAATTAGCACGATATCTAAGTGATCTCTATTTAGATCACTATTCGGTGGTTACTTTCTCGAGTGAGTATTATCAAGCAAGTACTATTACTGCAAGTGTTATTTGAAGGTGTCTAACACCAGTATTGTTCAACGGCATTACTATAGTTGTATCTGTGATTACAGAGTCTCTACTACAACAAGCATTACAAAAGTGGCAACAAGTGTTCACTGATATCACAAAAGTGGCGACGAGGATTCATTGAACTTACACAAGGAAAAAATTAATCTGCAAAATATTCAACAGAGTACAGCGAAATGGATTCAAATGTTGCAGCAACAAAAACTACAACAAGAACAACAATTGCAGCAACAAAAAACAACATGAACAGCAAGTTTTTGAGTTGTTTACCAAAATGATGGAAGGAAACAACTTCAGATTCATTCACTCCAGATGCTGTTGCTAATTTAATCAGCAAATTTGTGTACAATCCAGATGAAGGGATAACTTATCCAGTTTATTATAGAAAATATGAAGGAATCTTCAAAATGGATTGTTCGCATTGGAATGACGAAAAGAAAGTTTGGTTATTATTAAGGAAATTGTCCCCTGCTTAACATGAAAAATATGTAAATTTTATTTTGCTGAAAATAACCAGGAGAGATAAATTTTGATGAGACTGTTCTAATACTATCAAATATTTTTGATGATAGAAATTCATGTCAATGTCTTAACTTACTAAAGTCCAACAATGAAGTTTTTGTCACTTATGCAGAAGTTGTGAATACAGAATATGAGAAGTTCAAGTTAAATGAATTAATTCCTGATTTATTTAAATGCCTGATATTCAGACAGGGTTTAACTTCTAATAAGGATGCAGAGATAAGATCCAAGATACTTGCTACATTAGAAATGGAGCCCAAATTAACTCTCCAGAAAATAGCAAAAGTGTGTCAACATATTGTGAATTCGAAACTCAATGCCACAAGGATTGAAGAAAAAGACAATTCACAGGTACATAGTGTCCGACTATCTAAGTGTAAAAGCTACAAATGTTTTTCAACTCCTAACAGAACAGTAAAGGAAAAAAAAACTATAAATCCCCCCCTCAATACCTAATACTTGCCACAGTTGTGGAGGTAAGCATTCTAAAAGTGATTATTTCTTCAAGAACAGAAAATGCTATGAATGTGAGAGATTAGGACACAAAAGTGTTGCAGATACAAAAAAAAAAAAAAAGGAGAAAAAAAAACCTATGTGAAGATGATAAATACATGGAGTAACAATAAGAAGTCTATAAGGGAAATTAACAAGACATCTCAAAAGAAGAAATTTGTTTTGTGCAAATTAATGATGTAAAAATAACATTGCAACTAGATACATGATCTGATATCAATATCATAAATGAACAGACATGGAGAAAAATGAGTAAACCCAGTTTATTGATGTCTGATAAAGTTGTACATGGAGTCTCAGGAAAGAGATTGAACTTTTTAGGTGAATTCAGCTGTAACGTTTCTCTTGTGGGAAAAAACAAAAAAGCAGTGATGTTTGTATTAAAGAATACTTCTAATTTGTTTGGAACAGATTGGATTGCATTGATTGATCTTTGAAACCTTCCAATTAACTCTTTTTGCAACAAGATAAATATTGTTACCCCTGGTACTAATACGGCAACTGGAAAATTGAAAAATGAACTGAAAGAGTTTTCCAGAAGTTTTCTCATAAGGTCTAGGGACATGCATAAAAGTAAAAGCTAAGTTTGCGTTAAAAGGGAATGTAACACTGACATTTAAGCCAAAAAGGAGTGTAGTGTACCTTTTGCAGCCTTAGATCCAATTAATAATGAATTGGACAGACTAGAAAAATTAGGCATGATATAAAAAATAGATGGGCATCACCAACAGTCTATGTTAAAAAAAGAAATATCAAAAATTTAAAGAAATCATACAGAGCTAGTACTCTGGCAGCAAAATCACCACCTATCAAAATTCAACCTTGACTGAAAACTGATATGCCATGGTCCAGAATACATATAGACTTTGCATGTTTGTTAAACAGAGCATACTATCTAGCAGGTTTATACTAAATGGCCAGAAATATAAAAATGTAGAAGACCAACTACTGTGGTAATGATAAATTTCCTACACAAGATTTTTGCAAGATTCAGTGTTCCTGATTCTTTTGTTTCAGATTATGTCTAGTGAATTTAATTTTTTTGCAAATCATTAGGAATAGAACATATTACAACTCCCCTTTATTACCCAAGATCAAACGGACAAGCGGAATGTTTTGTCAATACGTTTAAAAGGGCACTAAAAAAGTCAGAGGGAGAGAAGTCAGATGAAGTAATGATTCAGCAATTTCTGAGTGTTTACAGAATAAAACCAAACCTGAACACTGGTTTGAATGACACCTGTATAGTTGATGTTTGCCAGGAAGATTAAGTCTGTTTTCAATAAGTTATTACCAGAATGCAAGGCAAGAACATCAAGAAATAACAATACATGTAGATACTTTAAACCTGGAGATAAGGTATTTTTCAAAATGTATCAGTGCAGAAAAAAATCCTGGGAAGATGGTGTTATAAAAAAACAAAAAAAAAAAAAAATGGATCGGCAAAATGAATGACATACATGGTACAGGGACAAAGGTGGAAACACAAGCGACACCTTAATCACTTAAAACATAGATTCACCGATTCAAAAAGTCCCCAAAAAGAGGTACTGATGGAAATTCTTTGTGACGCATTTAATATACTCATGCCATCAGAAATTGTTGAACCAAAGAAAAAGAATGCCAACAGAATTTCTAACTATTGAACCAAAGCTGAAGAAGTATAGAGTCCAGAGGAAGTCATCTCAAAGGGGAGGCATTATATAGGAATAAAATGTCACAACAAGGCTGAATTCTGCAAAATTGATCAGTATGTTAGTTGATAATGCTAGAATCAGCTTGGAGAATTCATGCTGTTATAAAACCTGTGGACAAGCAACAAAATACAAACTGATTTTTTTTTTAATGAGTTTTCCCTCATTTTTTCCTCTATTTGTATTTCATCTGGAAAAAAAAACCTATTAGTTAAAATAATTGAAAGAAAAATAAAAAAAAAAAAATGGATGAATATGCAAATGATGGTCACAACACTTGTGTGGTGACTATCATTTTTGCCAGAAGTTAATGAATAAATTTTAATGTGTAAGTCATAATAAACATGATGTAAATAATATTACTATGGCTATTTCTATAACTTTTTATTTATTAAAATTTATGTATAACAAACAGAACACATAAATTCTATATTCAAATCTTTCTCTTTCTCCAAAATATGATAAAAACATAAAAAACAATCTGAATTGTTTATCAACTGTGTGTAATGTTTTTAGGTATGTCCATGATATTCCTTTTGAACTTTAATCATTGAAGTGGGTGTTACAAGTCCTTCTGCAGGACTAAATCTTTCATTAGTATAAACTTATTTAATGTAATAACAAAGAGCTGAACTCTAGACCTTTTACACAGTTTGCCAAATACAGACATCATGTAACATACTTGTAAAACTATTAATATTAATATGCATCTTTTCATATATGTATTATAACACTAGTATTATAAGGGTCCCAGTTTTACATTTTCACTTTCATCAATACTTGAATGTTGATTTGAGAATTTTATAAGTAAAACTTTCTTACATTTTAAAAAATTTCAGAGGCATAATTCCTTGGATTTTTACAATAGTGTTTACCCATTGGCAACTACTAGCTAGCCTGGATTAAAAAAAATTATCATCTGCAGCAATTTTGTGAGTATTTTTATTTCATAAACAAATGACTAACAAACATAACAGAAAAAAACACAGTATTAACATTTTTCAGTTTGTTCATTACTTTAATATGAAGTCTTTTTTTAAAGATAAAAATAAATCACATAGCTAAGATGAAATTAAAGAAAAAAACTATATGCAGACTAAAATTCATGGTATTTTATGCAAATATAAAGAAAAAGGACTTCAGTGATTGTTAGAGAAAAGTTAGTTAGAAGTCAGGTTTGTAAATTTAGAATGCTTGATAAGGCAATATCAATAAAGCATCATATAAAAGATCAAAGATCTACTTCTCTACCAATGAACAATACATCGATAAAACTATTTTAATTAGAAAACAAGATAACTTCATATAAAAGCATATGAAAACTCAGATTAAACAAAACATTTCAATAAGAATATTAACGAGATAGATTTTAGTGCAATAACATTGGTTATTCACACATCCATTTGAATGTAAGGTTTAGTTTAAATTAGGATTTTCACATTACATGAGACAATTAACCTTGACTCCTTATTTTACTGTAAGACTATTTATATTTAAGTCTCAATAAAAATGCTTAGGTAAATTGCAAGAGAACTTTTGGGCAATTGCAAAAATATTTGAGACAGAAAAATATAGCTTATTTACTTATTTGTCTTGGAAGAACCTATTTATAAGATAGTCTTTATTTTTATTTTTTTTGGAAGATCCTGTGTAACAGTTCTAACGATTTTTATTGTATTTTTTTCTTAAAAGGAACAATATTGAAATAAAGTTTATTCCCAATGACAGTAGCTCCTTTATTTTTATGTTGATACAATCACATTTTTTGGTCAAGCAGTCAACATTGTGATGAATTGTAGCCAGTCAAGTTATACTGTTTGTCTCTCCTCTATTTTTTTAATCATTTCACCCCAAGCAAAGCAAGAAAGCCACTAAGGTACAAGGGGTTAGTGAGGGTGAGAGAATATGAAAAAAAAAAAAACAACAACCGCACTATTCAATTACTGTCACATCAAATCATATTTTACTCTACATTTTTAAAAGAATACAATGACACGGCTTGGCAATAATTGGTCTTCTTTGCAAGTTGAGGTTCTGGTGTTGTTTCTTTGATTTGATTTAATCTTTCTTAGTAAACTATATAATGAAAGTTGTCTTGAACATATAACACCACTAGAACATTTTGTAAATTAATGTGATTGTCCCTCAACATTATTCTTGTTCGTTTTTCCTTAATTTCATCAAAAACCTTCCCAATGTAGATTCATTTGATGATAGAGCTATTTATTTACTGTCTTAATAGAACATTGTAATAAAATCAAATTTTGTAATGATGCAAAAATGACCTTCAATCTGTTAATTAGGGCAAGAAATAGCTTGTTAATTTTAATGTGTCTAAAGCAAAACTGCTCTCTAATAATCATCTTAAAGAATCTTTTTTTTGCCTTCCATTAGCATGGCTGATGCTAAATTTCAGCAGAGCAACTCAGTATGCCTTCTGGGACTCACATTTTCCAATGAGAGGAAATGATTATATTGAATCAATTGCTAAGTCAGCTGCTAAGAAAGTCAGTTCACTATGTCATGCTGAACAATTTTTCTCAACAGAATCTATCTTGTACATTGCTAAGTAAACAATTCCACAAGTGAGAAGTGTGAGGAAAGAAACTTTTAGCATAGAACTTATGGTTACATCAAGCCATTTCAACTGTAAAATGAGGAGATCTTGTTGCCAATCTAGTACTGTGTTCATAGGGTCTAGGTACCATGGAGGAAAGTTCATTAAAACAATTACCAAGAAAATATTTATAGAAAAGCTAAGAAGTGAATGAAGCTGAAATGCCAGGTCAGGCCCCGGGACATTTTTTAGAGTCTTTTTTGTCATTTAACGATGCCTTTTTCTCTCATAACGTATATATTTATATATATATATATATATATATATTGTTTTTAAAAGGAGCATCTAGACCATATTGATATTCTAAGTATGGCCAAATAGTAGAGATGTAAATATTAAATAGATTCAGGCAGGGAAAATTATTTTTACAACATTTAGAACTAATTTCCAAGCAGCAGACCTAGTAATTTATTTTCCCTGCACGCCAGCAAAAAATGTTAGCCCGATGAAGGAAAAATTAGTCATCTCCTTCAAAATTAACAAAGCCATGATGATGGAATGATTTTGTATTTGATCTTAATTGCGATTTATACATTATAAAATTGATTACTACATTTCAATAGTAAATATTTTAACCGACAGAATAGTTACAGAGTTAAAAAATTGACATTTTGAAAAGATTGATGATGAAAATTAGATTAACAACTTGGGCCTATATGTATTAAACCCCAAAATTGCCTGATTTATGCAGATCTAGAAGATCTAGAAGAGTGGCCATTCAAGACAACTTTCATTTCATGATTTGATAAGACTGAATTAGTTCAATGCTTGTGAAACTCTTCTGGCTTCCTGATTTCATGTTAACTATGATTTTCCATAATTTAAAGGCAATGTCAATCATCATTTTCCATCTCCTTGAATCCTGTACTATTATTTTTCTTTCTGTTTCTTTTGCTTTCAGAAACAACTTGCATCCTAGAGGCTTTTATAACTTTGCTTGTGATGAAATGATAAAAGAAAAAAAAATCAGAACTCCAGACTATTGCCTATAACAGAAAACACTTTTTTTTAAACTCAGGACAACTTGATCATTTATTATATTTTCAATTTAAGCATCAGTTTCAACACAAATAATACTATAGTCTCTCCAGACAAAGTTAACTTAACTACCTTTCTTATTTTTCTTGATTGTCAACATAAAAGACAAGGATTTCCACTGGGGAAGCAAGATTTCACTTCCAAAGGGAACAAAATTTTACATTTTCAGAAAAAACAACTTAAAACTACTGAGTCACTCTACTGATCACTCTGATTTTAAGTTGTGCACATTAGGACATATCTAAATTACAGCTGTTAAAAGCCATATCAGGTCAGGTATTTATAGTTAATCAGTTGATATATCTAAAAGTTATAGGTTTTCTTCTCTGCTTCAGATAGTCAACTAGTTTTTTTTGAACTGTTCACTGAGGTCTGATAGAAACACATGATAATGATACCCACTGAAAATCATTGTTAGATTGTCATTCGTAGAGATACTGTTATATCCAATATATGTAAAAAATTTAAATGCAGAGCTTCCAATCAAGAACATATTTATTGACTTCATATAGGTACCTCCACGAAATCACTAAAAAAAGAGCATAGCTTGATGAAAAAGAGGCCAACCTTGCCGAAAACAAAATTTTATCGTCTAAATGCTTGTTATTATGAAGAGGAAAGACCAAAGTTTTTTTTAATTATTTTAAAAAATTTTTCCTTCTTTTTAGAACATTGTAAGTTTTGATTAAAAAAATCTTGTTTCTATTTGTATCACCGGAACTAGTGAAATAGCAGACAATTTTTAGTATGTTTTTTTGGCATGACACACATTAATTTGGAAAATCTAGCAAAAAAAAAATAATTGTCAGATGTTAATGAAACTTTCAGGAACAGATGATCGAAATTATTATAAATAGGATTTTTTTTATTAAAGCCATGGCAGAAATATTTTTTTATATTTATTACCCCCCCCAACTAATTTTATGAAAACGCTAGAAATTCAATCGCATCGGGTTTAGTGATTATAATAGTTAAAAAGACAAGGCTTTGAGGAATGCAAATCATGTTTTTTTTTTTTTTAATTTTTTTAACACCTGAAAATCAGCTCTGAATTGTAACATGCAAAACTCAATAAAACAAATATATTATTTAATTTCAAATGCTTTTATTTGCTTTTAGTTGTTTTTATGAATATGGACAATATTTTCTGAAAGCAAAAAATTTTTTTGATGAAAAAATGAATTTTAATACAATTATTTGTTATTTTTCAATTATAATAGATTTTTACATTTAAGCTTTTAAAATATTATAAAGTTAGTTAAAAGCTGCATCGGGTTTCCTAAGTCATAAGGAATGAAATAGATCTTTTTTTAGCACATTGTAAATTGTATCATTTTGACTAATTCGCAGTAATTAAGAAATGTAATTTTGTGTTTATAATCAGGCTGTAATTATAAAATACGGAAGACCAACCAGAATATAATTAAGTTGTGTTATTTGAGTTAAGCATTGTCCTCTGCTGTTGAGGCCTTTACTTTTGCGAAACACGTATTGCCATTTCTATCAGTTTTTAATTCATCTCTATTAAACAATCATTTTCAAATCATTAGGAACAATTGACCAATCACTAAGTATACTAAGTATCAATCTAACCAGTACTGTCATCCAAATCATATTTCACATTAGGAACAGTGATTATAACTAGTTTTCTCAACTCAATGCCCTACCAAGAATATATTCACTAGTATCAGAATTCATTCCTTGTAAACATTGTCTGTCATTTCATTTCCCTTCAATATGGACTGCATTTACCATCATCCTTTAAGAGTAATGATTTTCTGCATAATTATTTTACTGTTAATCACAATTCAAAATATCATTCAAGTCAGAATTATCAGAGAAATCTTGACTGTAGGTTCAATTTTCTTCATTTATAAAATCTAGTAATTTAATTTTGTACAGATGTATTAGTAATGCATATAGAGAATCTATTCAGCATTTTTAGGGGAGATATTTTTAAATATGTAGGAGTGTAAGAATTTGGAAAAATAGCATGCAAATATACTGCTAAGAGGAGAACCCATAGGTAAGCTGAATTTTTTTTAACAACTATTATTGAATGTGAATGAAATATTTGTTTGTACAAAGTTTAGAAATTTTCATGACTTAATTGATAGAAAGAAGTTTAGATTAGATTTTGTAATTTTTGTTTGCTATAGGACTTTTAAACATTTGTCAACTGCTATGCCTATTCGAGAGAGAAATCACATTGGAGTGTTTTTGGTAAACAATAAAGTCTAGATATCTTTGAATGATATTATATTAATTTTAACAAAGTTTGTTTTTTTTCATTGAGTGCTTTCTTGACGTTTTGTGTCACAATGATTTCATGTTCAATATTTTTTTCATAAATATTACTAAATGATGCTTTTTCTTTTCTAACCACTAGCAGCCATAATCAAATTTGACAAGTATTTAAAAGATTAGAAACTGAAATGGGTAGGTGGGGGTAATACCCACAACTATTATGGGTTGGATTTTGCATAATTAAAAATTATTCTAATTAATATAAATCATTAAACAATCAACCAATGTCTACAAATATGGACAATATTTCATAAAAGCAGAGAAAAATTATGAAAATATTAGAATTCCATAAGAACTTATTTGGTAAATTCACTAAGTTATACATTACATTTGACAGTTATCCAGTAAAAAACAAAAAGAATATTGCATTAATAACTTTCATCTTTGCATAATCTAAATGTACTTTGAGTAAAAGTTATTCTTCTTACTAAGGAACTTCATTGAAATGTATTCACTAGTTTGAAATTTGTGTTTTAAAAATAATTTGTACATTAATTGCAAAAATAATTTTTACTGTTTCTCTTTTGTGTTCTTCCCTTATCTGTTACACTTGATTAAGATATATCCGGTTTTAGAAATATTACGTCTATTTAAGCTTAACTTGAAGTTATGAATGAAATCTATTTCCTTTGAATATTTATTCTTAGTGGCAGAGATATGATATATAGAGAATTAGGCCAACCTTTTCCTAGGCAAGAGTAAAAATATGAAATAACATTAAGCAAGTGATCCCATAACTGCTGCAATGAACACTTTCTTTGTTTTCACAATGATGAATCCACATCTATGCCTCGCATGCAGAGAAAGAAGTTAGTGAATACATGAAAGTAAAAAGAATAACAGCAAGAATGCATTTCCTCACTGGATTTATCTAACCTATACAGTGAGATGACTTACCAGGAACAGAACAGAATGTTAAAAGTATATGCTACACATGACACTAAGTTGAAAAATAAAATCCGAGTGTCATGCCCACAAATTACAATACGAAACTATAAACAACACAGAGAAATGATCTTTGCAGAAAAAGAAAACCAAGCTAAATATGACAATAACATTTATACAGTCATACATATATATATATATATATATATATATATATACATGGTGAAAATAAATGTTTTTGTTGTGGCCATGAAGAAACCAATAGTTCAATTGTTCAAAAATGATTTTTGTCACAAGTGAGTACACAAAGTTATTGTTGGAAGTGAGCCTGCAAAGTTCAAAGTTATTTTGCTTCAAGTAAGCCTGCAAAGTTCAAAGTCATGTACACCAATATGTGTGTGTGAAGCACACACTAATAAACACAGTGAACAAACAAACAAAACTTACTTTTGCCGCAGCTTTGTATGCAGAAAGATCATCACTAACTGGCATATTGTCATGGAAACATATGTCATGGCCAGGCCCATTCTGTTTTGGTTCAGGTATCTGCACTGACTGTCTTGTTTCAGATCTAGTCGCCGTTTTTATGACTTATGGCTAGTCGGTGATCAGCCCACAAAATCTATCTGATTTTTGGCAGGCATGTACTCCGTGACCCGAGCCCTGACCTATTTCCAGGTCATTTGGAGTTCAACCATGCAGATGTGATAGAAGAGCACATCATGTGACTTGTCATATCCAATCAGGTTCCAGAAACCAATCATTTAATTTTGGAGCTGTGTTTTGTACAGAATTGAAAAGTTTTTTGTATCTACTGATTTTAATAGGATTTATCTGTAAACGTCTTTTACTTGTTTTGTGCTTTGTGGGGTTCAGAGTACCCGGATTAAAGGAGAATTTAATACGGGATACCCTGCCCACAAAATACAACGCAAATTTCAAGAAGAAACAACAAGATAAGGAACGTTTGTAGAAAATAGTACATTGTATATTTATTATCTTGTGAATAGGGTAAAAAAGATTAATGTTTTAGTTCGTTTAAGCAAAAATGTGATTTTGATAAAAATATCTGTGTTCGCTGTTTTTTAACAGAGTAGCAGATTAATGTGTTTCTTTTGTTTTTTGTATAGTTGCAAATGAAAAAGGGGACGAGCAATTTAAGTTGAAAAAGAGAGCGTGTGAATGAGGAATAAAGATAAAAGGAAAATGTACTTATGAATTGTTTTGGAGTCAGTTGTAAATTTGTTGTTGTTGTTGTCCTTTCCTAATCCACTTTCAGCTCTTTGTGTCGGGTTGAGTCAGCGATGGAATTTACTGTCAATCTTCTGTGATCTTTGCGCCCTTCTGACTCTGGCGACTGACTTGAAAACTCTGTATTTATTGTTGACTTTTTTTTCACACTGGCTCGTTATCTTTTTTTTGGTTTAGCAAATCGCCTCCTTTCATTGGTCAGAAAATTAATTTCACACCTTATTGCGAAATCTGTTTTTAATCGTTTTGATCCGATTTTGCGGGTGTGCAAATCTACTTTGTGTTTTTTTGTCACTTCTTGGAATGATATAGGATTTGTATCCTATAGCTTCACTTATTGGCCATAAAATATAAAATTTTATATCCTATAACATGTCTACAATTAAAAATATCACACGATGATGATGATCTGTATTTATTTCTTTTCTATTGGTTAAGCAGTTTTGAGTTTTAAAACTGCTTATGTTAATTAAATTAATTATATAAAAATATTTTTTAAATTGTTTCTGTTAAAAGTTTTAACAGAAACAATTTTTAAAATATTTTTATTTGTCGATTATGGGCCAGTGGTTGTTCTGAATCGAGGCAACAGAAAAGTTCGCCAGCACTCAGGATGTCTGGGTAGCCTCTTTAGTCTAAGATAGCACTGCCCACCATGATGGACAAGGATACAAAACTGTTGATACTGTTTAATTGATTGCAGTCACATTTCTATTTGGAACTTCCGTACAAAAATAATCTAACAGCTGCAAAAATGAAAATAACATTTTTTGATGTTCACTCGAAAACAGCATTCCATTACGTTTTTCGATTCTTGAAACTGAAGTAAGTCATCGTGAACAGCAACTGGATGAATTTAAATTGCACTGAAAAAAACTACAAGTAGTAATAAATTTAAAAATAAATATTGAATATGCACTTTTTGCGGTCAAATCTGAAAGAATATGTTTTAAGCGCCAACTCTCAATAAGAATTATTTTGAATTTTATTAAATTATTTTTTGGTAAGGTTAGGGACGAATTATGATGATATTGCGTATTTCAGTTGATAGTGCATTTTTTTTTTTTTTTTTGAGATAACATCTTCATAATTTTTTCTTTGCTTAGTGTAAAAAACTCAAACCCCAAACAATTTTAAATTTCATACGATTAATTAATGTGGTCTGACTCACACAAATATTTCCAGTTTTCTAAAATTATCTATTCAACATAAAAATAAACTTCAGTTCATTCAATGAATAATTAGTTAATGTTTTTTGTGCTTTCACTATCGAAAATCCGTACGCAGTCAAGCGAAATGTTTTACCTGGTAAAAAACTATTGTTTGTCAGTTTTTGTTTGTTTTGTTTTGTTTTTTTAATTTAAAAGTTAAAACATCCCGCATTGCCAGAGCGTACGTTTTACTTTTGTCTTTGTTTCTTGGGGGGGGCGTAGATCTAGTAAGAATTTGCACATTAAAATTAATTTACAATTTACATTTTCACGGGGGTGGGACAATTAATGAGTTAGTGACTGTGACTCGCATCCAATTCCTCGAATGCTTTTTTTTTTTTTTTTTTTTTTTTTTAGATCTTTAACTAATTATGCAAGTAAAAATTTCAATATAAGAAACACTAAGAAAAGAAAAGCCAAAAACTTGATCAAAAATCAAAATGGTCGCGATTCACTGCAAATTTAAATTATTGAATTTCAATAGTCTAACATTCTACAACACGTTGGAGGAAGAGTAACATTTTGTTTTATTAAAAAATAAAAAAAAACAATAGTAAAGAAAAGAAAGTCACAAAAATGGTGTTGTTAAAAGATGCAATCATATCAAATCACTCACCTTTGAAATGGATAGGGATCTGCAAATGTTTACCAGTAACAACGTAATCCTGAACTTTCCGTTCCCATTGCATTTTTCGAGCAATAACTAGTTTTCTTCGCCGGATCTCAAAGACTTGCAAAGGAACTGCACAGCCTAAAGCACTGTTAGCCTCGGTTTCCGACACAAAAGAGTTTAAATATGGTAAATGTTTATGCAAGTTACCCTGAACTAGTCGCACCCAAAATGGTAATTTATGTTTGGCAAGATGGCCTTTCATAGACATGGGTTTGTTTGTGGTGTCTCGACGTACCCGGTGGTTAGTAGAGGAAGCGGATTTCTGCTGCACCATTATCGTAGAGGATGAAGAATTTGAAACCTGTTCAGGTGACTTGAGGACAATTGTTGAGGTAGAGGAGGTAACAGAAGATGTAGAGTGTTTTGAGGCCCTTACAGTCACAGCCATGTCTGATGAACAGTAACACTTTCGCTGTTGTAGGAATCTTTTAAAGTTTCAGAAAATATTAAAAAGCTAAGAACTTTTTCCCCAGTCTAGACTTTAAAAAAAAAAAAATCAGCAAACTAACACGAATAAGAGTTCGATTGAGAAATAGTTGTAACGAGAAAGCGGAAGGTACTTTGAAGTGTGTTCAAATAAACAAATAAATTAATAAAACTTAAAAAGAGTTGGCTATTCATCACAACATATGGTGTACTTTTTTTAAATTATTGCTGAAACAAACTTTCTTCTTCCTTTAAGGAAAAGAATGTAACCTGAAAGATATTTCCGTCAAGGGGTTTAAAAACTAAAAGTTCCACCTCACATGCAGCTATCAATCAACTGTTCCTCTTTCCCTGTTGGACACCTAAGTTCTTTCTCGTGTAAAAAAATTGGAAGAGAAAACTTTTCATCACTTTCTGAGTTTATTTTTCCTCCTCCCGAAATATGAAATCAATCTTATGTTGCCGTCTTCCATTATCAAATGATTACGAACAAGAAGTTCGCATTAGTCATTAATAAAATTATTTTGAACTCTTTTTTTAGAAACTGTTTGATCCATTCCTAAAACATCTCCAAGACCCGGTTTGTAAAGATATTATTTGGTGGGGTGGGCGTATCTCATACCAAACAATTTGATTTTTTAACGCTTGAAACAAAAAAAAAGTTATCCGTTAGTTTTGTGTACTATTTTTAGTGACGACGAGACTGTCGAAGCAAGTAGATTTCCAAAGAAAAATTGAGCGTTGTCAGAGTTCCAGTTAAAGTAGTAGTCCAAATAGAGATCTAGTCCGAAAAGACGAAAATAGGTTGAAATGAATATGAAAAGTTACTTCTCTTAGCCTTGTTTTTGTTTATCAAAGAAACCAAGAGAAGAGAAAAATTGTTCGTATACAAGAGAAAACAAAAAAACTCGGCGCAGTCAACAGGTTCTCTCCGCAGCAGGTAATAAAAACTAAAGGAAAAAAACTAAAAAGTTTTAAATTATTTAAATTAAAACTTAAAAACTAATTATGAACAAACTTAAAGTCTAAAAAAGTAGCTAAGCATAAGATGTGAAACTATCATTTTTAGTAAGCTAGTTTTAATTACCTGAAGAAAAAAAAATTTCCAGGTACTGACACTGTTGTTGTGGAGGTATCTGCTGTGGTCACGTGATTGGTATATATACCTGCAAATCTCTCTCTCTCTCTCTCTTTCTTTCTTTGCGGTAGCTGTAAAGTAACAGTAGAAAAAGTTTTGATTAGGCCTGCTAAGGTGTTCAGTCGACGGTATGTAGATAGGATCCCCCATCCCATCAAGGTTTTTGAGTTGACAATTTGTTTCCGGTTTCCTTTTGTCGACCTTGTAGGTGTACACTACAGTATACACAGAGAAATGAACAAAAATAAAATGCAAATTTATATACTAGAAAAATGCCGGAGTTCATTTGACAAAAAATAAAAATCATTCAAATTTTAAACTTTTTAATTTTAAATGAATACAACTAATTAATAATTTGCGTGACATAGCAGTGTGATGGCCAATCACTTGCCGAGCTATCAGATTATTAATCCGAAGTAAAAGGAAGAGAGGAGAAGCAATATTTTAAAAATACTAGAACAGACTGACAGAGAGGAAAATAGACATGCTGTTATTGATTAAAAATAGCAATGAAGTGAAACGTCAAACCTCCGTAAGTATGAGTTTTGAAGTGACTGGAGACTATGAACAAATTTAGATTGCAATACAGGAAAGAAGGTGAAAGAAAAGCTACAATATCCTTCATCTTATAAAAATAAAAGGGAAAACTGGGAATGTTTGCTGAACGATGTTTTTAAGAGGTAGAGGGGGGATTGCTGTTTTACTTTTTTAAATTAATATTCACTACTCCATCCAAATCTGCCGTTTTGATCAAAATCAAGACTGTCATTGGAAATTACCGTCACATCACTCGCTCTCGTGGAATAAAGACAAAATAAAAATATAACTTAACTTTAAGAAGCAATTCCTTTGTTATTGTATACAAAAAAAAACAAAAAACTTTTGCAAAGGCAGTTACTTGACATTTTTGACAATGACATGGGTTTTTTGTGTACTACTAGCTAGCATTTTTTTTTTTTTTGATCGAATACGATTTATTTGCAAATTTTCGTATATAAAGTCGATGTTTTTATTTATTTATCTAATCGAAACAGCGACTGGTTGAATTTTTTGTAACTTGTGATGTGTTTTCTACTACAACCGGACACTTTTTAAAATCATAATTTTATTTTGAATTTATTTTATTTTGGTATTTTTCTCCTGAAACCTGCAAAAAAATATTGATAATACTCTTATTTTTGATTTTTTGTTATTCTACAATTTTTCAATCTCACCTCTAGGTAGGATCTCTATGTGACGGTTTCTAGTGCATCAGAATTTGTGAGCTCAAATGTTCCATAGTTTCTTCAGTTATTATTGGCGGAGGTAAGTCATTGTTTCCCATTTGAATGTTCTGATCTGTCAAAACATTTCAATGAATATAATTATAAGCCCATTGCGAGTTCAACGACTACAAAAAAATACCCGCGACAATTCTCCCATTGCATCGTTAAATATTTGAGCTTAACATCTTTAACAAAATATTGCAATAACAAGCATTTTTTTAAAGAAGTAAATATGAACGTACAAATGAAAAAATTTAAAAATTTATTCTCTTTCCATAATGAAATAAAAATAAAATGTATGAGAAAGATTATCATATTTTCTTCTCTTACATTTTTGTGGTCCAGTTTAATTATTTTAAACTACAAAAGAAACTCATCAAAATGTCAATATTAAGAATTTTGTTTTTCTTTATATTTTTCTCCATAACAATGAACATATTGATTGATTATAAAATTTATTTTTTTGCGAATCCAATAATGTTTCTTCTTTCTAAATATATTAAAATAAAATGATATTTAATTTAATTCAATAGCATCAGAAGGGATCGTGCCCTGGAAGTTTGCCATCAACGGACTCCTTCCATATTTAAACTGGCCCATCTTTCGTATAGTCATCCAAGTATGTTGATCGCCTCCGATAATATTATTTCTTCTACTACTGGAATCCAGCAAGGTGATCCACCTGGTCCGCTACTATTTGCGATGCCTGTTGACGGGGTATCTTGTTCCATCGCCTCTCCTTTCAATATATGGTATCTTGACGATGCAACGTTGAGAGGATCCATCGAGGCCGTAGCTGCTGACCTCCGACGAGTTATTCCTGTTTTATCTGTGCTTGGACTTGAGATTAACTCGTCCAAGTCAGAGATAATAAACTTGAATTATAGTGCAGATGATGATGAGTGCTATCCGGGATATCAGACTCATCCTTGAGGATATAAAAATAACACCTAAGAAGGAATTACACATTCTTGGTTCTCCAGTCTTTCCAATGGTCATTCGAGGGTGTTTGGATACTAAGCATGTCATTCTAACAAGAATGACTGAGAAATTGCAATTAATTGATGCACATCCAGCCCTTTTCCTCTTGAAGAACAGTTTTTCGCTACAGAGCTTCCTCTACACTCTCCGAAGTGCCCCTAGAACAGGATTTCTTAAATGAGATAGATATCACAATTAAGAGATGCGCGGAGCTAATTTGTACCGTTAATTTCGATGACACAGGCTGGAGGCAGGCAAAGCTCCTTTTGAGTTTCGGAGGCCTGGGCCTTCGATCAGCAGTAGATTTGGCCCTTTCAGCATATCTTTCTTCACTTTCGTCCAGTCGCGAATTAATTGATGAGATACTCGGTGGATCGTCTCAGTGTTTCTCGGGTAGTTCTTTCGAACAAGCTTGCAGCGTCTGGGCCCAAGAATTACTTTCTATCCCACTAGACAAAAAATCTGGGATAAAATAAAATGCGAGGCCAATTTTACTAATTTGAGGCTCTCTGGATCAGCATCGCCTCGCCTGTCTACTATCTGCTTCACAACCGGAGTAGTGGCGCCTGGCTCAAAAGCAGTGCCCTTTCATCTACTGGTACCTTCTAGATGATGAGTGCACTCGGGTCGGAGTCACGATCCGTCTTGGACTCAAATTATGTGAGCGTCACAGATGCAGATGTGGACCTTCCATCGATGAGTTTGGTTTGCATTTTCTCTTCTGTCGTCGTAGTGCCGGCCGCTTTCCACGGCATGCAAGCAATAAAGGTTTGGATGCAGCTGGTTTCCCTTCCCAAATCGAACCGGTAGGCCTCGACCGTGGTGATGGAAAGCGGCCGGATGGCATTACCATTCTCCCTTTTAAAATGGGGAAGTCGTTAATTTGGGATGCGACCTGTGCGGATACATTTTCGGCCGGTAATTTGATCAGGTCCACGGTTGAGCCGGGTTCCATCGCCCGGGACGCAGAGATAAAAAAAAAATAGTTAAATATTCTTCTTTTGCTGATAGATTTTTTTTTTTTTTTACAGTGGAGACTTCTGGAGTTATTGGCCCTCGTTCGATGGTGTTGGTTCGGGTAATGCTTTTTCCATCATTGCGGCTGGCAGAGGATAGGAAAAAAATTGAATAGTTGCTTTGTTCAAACTTTTTTTTCAGTAAATAAATTTCACTTGCTCGAAAATTTAATTAAATTGTCCTTTGTAAATATATATATAACTTTTTCTACTGTGAAATTAATTAAAAAAATGCCATTTATTAAGAATTTTTGACTTAAAGTTAATACTAGTTAAAAAAAATCAACAAATTATACCATAAAAGACTTCTGACTATTAAGATGCAAACCAATTAAGAACACTTTAAAACTACATTAATTTTTTTTTACATGTTGAATAAATTTTTAATCGTCTAAGTTGTTTTTTTTTAGTACACGTTCTTTTGAGAGAAGAGTATATTTTTTCAGACACTGTGTAAAAAATTATTACACTGGTATATCTTTTTCGGTTCAGCGGTTAAAAACCGCCAAAATTGTGAAGGATCCATTTTTAGTTTAGAATATCATCACAATATAATCAACAACTAGCCGCAAGCCTTTATCGTCGCCGACGCTGTCACCTCGGCAAACCCGACTTACAACAGCGGCCGACTATTCAGCCTCGACACCACCAGGCCCAAGACACCAACCGTCGCGATTGATAACATCTCAACGTCGACACTACCCACATACAATCCTTCCCTGTCTCCAACGCCGTCACCTCAGCAAATTCAACTCTGCAAAAAGCGACTCCGACCCCACGAGCAGCGACTCCGATTCCGCAAGTATGCAACCCACTCAGGTTACCAACGTCTCGTAGAACAACAGCCAGCTACACCTCGCTATCCTGTCAATCAGCAGCAGACATTGACATTTCATTGATTTTCCGACAACTCTGTAAGACATCCTATATACTAAACAAATACACGTTTTTTTTTTCAAAAAATAATCCTCGTTATAGCTTTCCTTTCGAAAACAAACGCTTATTATAACAATCTCATCCCCCAATCTATGATACGGAGCCCTCATACTACGACATCTCAATTTTCATAATTTTCATTCATATATAATACACATTTTATTGTAACATAATTATATACAATAATGGAACATATACAATATAGGTGAACAATTCAACTAGAAAAATTGAAAATAAATACAATGTATCTAAATACAAATTAGAAACATACCATAAATAAATCAACAATGTTTTGTGGCAATTTTTAACATCAACTTGAGATTTTTTTGTTAAAATGTTAAATGTTATGGATAAAAATTAGTCAATTTTATATTGTGTTTTAGATCTAGTAGATCTAAAACACAGTATAAAATTGACTAATTCAAAACAAATTTATTAAAGTATGTGAAAATCAATTGTGCTTAGATTAATTTGTAATGTATATAAATATAGGTAGAAAAAAGCAAATGTTGATAAGATAGCGAGGATCAAAAAGCACTGTTTGGGCCCCCAATCAGGATTGACCCTCACACCCTGTCCGGGGAGGGAGTGGTAGTACGCACAGGCCTTGCCTGCCAGTATTATTGACTAATCTAGTAGTAAATGAACTTGTAATATTCACCTTTATTTTCCATTTACAATTATGTTTCGTAACCTAAAATATAATTACAGTCAAACCTCTCATCAACGGACTAATAATGGGGAAGGGTGGTCCGTTAACGCCAATTATCCGCAGATTGAGAAGGGTTATTATGATCATAATGTAAATACTATAAACATCTATATATGGCATAAATAAATATATATTTCATATATTAATCAAAATAACAAAAATAATAGACTTCTCACAGCTACTTTCTCATGCACGCTCTAATGTATTGTACTTTATATACGGTACACCCATCTTTGTTTACAATTGAAAGGCCCGCCATCGACGCTAGGCATTCACTTTGAGAACTAATACGACTGGTTCCGCTAAGCCCGCATATTTTGAAATACATCGCTGACGATTTGGAAGTTTTTTCCTGCATAATATTTTTTTTATTTTTCCTGCAGATTTTGTCTGTTGCATCCAAAGTCCGTTGTTGGTGGTGAGGGTGGTCGTAGATGAGAGGTTTGTCTGTATATATATATTTAAAATATTCTAATGAATCTTTTCACAAGATGAATAATAGTAATTATAAGGAAAATTGTATGATTACTTATATAACATGCTGAAATAAAGAAAAGTGTGTGGTAGTAAACAATCATAATGGACGAGTTTTCATCAAAATTGGCTTGTAGTCATGTTGCTATTGATAGCCTGTAATTTGAAAGTGAAAAACTGCATTGCTATTTTCTGTGGATAACTAGTGTAGAATGTTCCACTGCTTGAAGTAATTAATATGTTGCTGCTTTGTTGTGAGTATTCACTCACAACAAAGCAGCAACATATTAATGTTAATGTTATGTGAACAGTGAGATTGTCTCGTGTGAGAAAAATTAACCTCATGGATCAGTGTGAAAAACCTATTGATTTAGTAATTTAGTAATTATTGAATTTTATCATGTTTGACATGAGTAATGAACCGCCTCGTTACTATTGACGTTCACAAGTGATCCCTGATCTGCACCAAATCCTGCTAAAAATGCAAGTACAAGTTTATAAGTCTTAAGAGATATACGTGAACTTTTGTTTATGAATAGGAGAAAAAAAATGGTAATATGGTAAAAAATGGTAATATTTACTGTCAAAACAAATGTAAGAAATTCGTGTTGGTTCATTGTTTTGATCCCAAAATACTAACCCGGTAATCTGAAAGTGGTGCCATATGCCATTTTTTTTTTTTTTTTTTTGCAGATGAACAGTCCCGGTTACTTTTTATTGCCGTTATACAGAGGTCAAGTGGTACGCTAATTCCTTTTGACTTTCAACGCCGATTTCAAGCTGTCCCGCTACCATGCCGTTTGCCTCGTGCTGATAGTAAGTGTGAATTTTCTCTCTACCAAGTAACTCCAAGAGTTGGAGAAATAGATCCGATTTCTGAGTGATGACTGCAGAAACGCCAGAGGTTTTTATTTCGGTTTTCTTTTTTTTGCTATTTGTACACCCGTAAATATAATTTTCTCTTTCTCTTCTTTTGTGATATATGTTGCTCTTTATATAAATATATGTATAAAAATTTCCCACTTGTTGAGTTCATTTATTTTGAAAATTTTCAATCTTCGTCACAACGTTCAAACAATCGCACCCAATACATAAGTTATTTTTTATTTTATTTTATTATTATTATTATTATTTTTGCCGTTGTACATGCCATAATGTTGTCTACGTGATGTAATTATACATACATATGTAGGACCTTGAAAAAGGAATAACAAATTCCCTACCCTAGATTTTGGAATAATTAGTTATTAAAAGGGAAACATAGGGGAAGCAGCAGTTTTGTCTTCTTAATGATCTCAAGTCCGGTACAAAGAGAAACGTGATGCATCTATGCTATGTGGCAGTTAGCCCGCATATGAGAAATATATTTTTTCTTTTCAGATAAGCCAGATAATTGATATTGGTAAATGATTGCTATTGGTGTTTTGTTTGCACGGGAAATATTTATAGTGTCCTTCTACTAATCCTTCTTATAACTGCCGTCTTCTTTAGGCATAATGTGTAATGAACTTCACTGTTGGCGGATAAATAGCTCCTAATAGTTTTTTAATTAATTTATTGTTGCTGCTTGCTTTTTCCGTTTTTGTTCTACTGTTTTGACCAAAAACGTGACCTTAATTGCCTGCATTGATGAGATGATATACTCTATTATATTCTTTGTTCTTGTCTTTGTGGGGTATATAGGGTATAACCTCCTATAAGTGAATTACAAACAAGTAAGAGACACCTACAAATAAATCTTAGTAAATTCAGTAAATATGGAAAACTTTTTTTACAATTCTGTACAAACACGGCTCCAAATCAAATAAGTGGTTTCTGGGACCTGATTGGATAGGACAAGTCACGTGTTGTTCTTTCTACGACGTCCGCGCGGTTGAACTGGAAACGGTGATTCGGACCCAAAGCAATAAAAACGGATCGTCAGCAACAGCGATACGTCATTGAAGAGCAGTCGGCGAAACAGACCAACCTCGATCAACAACATAGATACACGTACCATGGCAATGCGTGTATCAACGATGATTTTTCTACATACAACGCTAGGACGAAAGTAAGTTTTGTCCCCTCTATTTGTTCACTGTGTTTTAAAATTACTGCTATCGCACGCAATCAGTCAGTGGTCACATACATGTTTCATTAACGTGTGCTTCACACACACACACACATTGGCGTACCATACAACTTGATTTCCTCACTTGCAACAAAAATACTTCGAAACTTTGCAGACTCACTTGCGACGAATCATTTCGAACAATTGAATTATTGGTCTCTTCATGGCCACACACAAAGAACATTGATTTTTTAATATGTAAATACATGTATTTGACTATAAATGTTACTGTCATAGCTTGGTTTTCTTCCTTTTCTGCGAAGATCATTTCTTCACGTTGGTTATAATTTTGCGTTCTATTTGTGGACCCGACACTCAGATTATATTTTCCTCCTAAAATCTGGGTACACTGGCCCCACAGTTAATATAAGCTATTTATCGAACACTTTTTTGATCAGCAGTGTAGCTTGAACGTTATCGATAACGGAGTTAATAGTGGTTTCAGTCTTATTTAAATTTATTTTCTTAATGTAGTACTATCATATAATAACTCATTTCTGAAGTCGATAGTAAGGGCGAAGTTATTTAAGGAATCAAATCCCTATGTGGATTTGTGACTTCCACGATCATGAATTTCCATTGGAATTATCTTCGAAGGCATAGAAGTTTTTATTTCCTATTCCGTTTTCCATGACAATGTATATACTTTCGCTTCCAGGTGACGAAATAGAAATAGGTATTGTTTCGAAAATAACTCCATACACCATTGATGGTGATAAAATAAAAAAAAAACCTTCTCCAGTGTCAGATATAAATTCTATTTAGTCTTTCTTATTTATATCTAATAGGAGTCGGAGCTACAAGAACTGTCACAGTTCGCCCTATTAAATTTCTGTTCGTTATTCACAAGTTTGTGTTGTCTTGGTGATGGTAAAATTTCCAGTTTTCTCGGCCACCTTTACCAAAGCTCACATGTTACATAATATGCATGTGAACTCTTCAAATATTCAATCCCTGTTTGATGTCTGTATGGTATCAAACCCAGTGGCAGTTGGTTATTTCTACTGGTATAATTTGAACTTTGTAGTTGCTGTTGTTATTTTTCGGAATGTCTGTGAATTATACTGAGTTTGTTGTATATACGTATGCCATATTGAGAATGTTTGAGTAGCAGTGGTATTAATTTATGTGCTAGTTTACTTAGTTGTGTAGATGTAAAGGTCTTTTGGGGATGTTATTACCCATGCAATAGTTACAGATGTAGTGAATCACATCCAGAGCCTTCACCAGATGTGAACATTCTCACAACGGTGGCCGAAATGGCCAATAAGCAGTCAGTATGTAGCAGGCTCCATACATTACTTTCTGTTGAAGTATATATAAAATCATAATTCAACATATTTTTCAACCAATCACAATTATTTCATGAGATTTTGTTTCTGATTCATCTGGAACAGATAAATTCGCTAGTGGAAAACCAACTGGACAAATTCCACTTGAGAAATGCTACATTTCAAATAACTCTGTCGCCAAAGACCCTGTTAATCAATTTTACTTTCTCACATTTACCTAATAACGAGTACTTAAATTTTCCCCGTCAACGTTCTAGTAATAACAAACATAAATGCATACGTGCACGCACATACATATAGTACAAGAAGTTTGCACTCTTACTTTAAAATGTGTCCACCCAGAACATGAACAAAACCTTTGATTCAGCCACAAACCACTGAACTTTAACGATATTGTAAAATATTTCGTTTTATTGAAATATTTAATTTTGTTGGTCCTCATATTCTTTAGAAGTAAAGATGTTTAGAGTGTTTCTCATATTAGGAACAACCCAATTTAATATATAATGCCTGTAGGAATTTATGCTTCACAAACCCATTACTTACTGATTCATTTTGCAATGATCAGCGCCTTGTGATGATAGAGAAATAAATAATTAAAAATATATGAAATGAAGATCAAAATTTTACCAAAAATAGACGGCTAATAAAAACGCCAGACAAACAAAGCTATAATTTGACCAATCAATCAGAAAGCTTTCACTATCAGCTTGTACAAAATAAATAAATAATAACAAAAGTGACTATATAACAAAATATATATCTGATAAAATCAGTTTTATGGTATGTTATATTATCGGTAAAAGTGGTCATTAACCGAGGATAGTGCGCATGTAAATACAAAAGTGGACACTGATGGACACCATGCAGCAACAGTCTGTTTCATATTTGAATATATATCTTTTTTTAAGCATTCAACCCCAAGAAAGCGGGAAGCCACTAGCACGCAGGGGATTACAGAGAGTTGGAGCGAGAACAAAGAGGAGTGATAAATGAAAGGATGAAGAGAAGGTTAGGGGGATAGATCAGGGCATCTGGAGACGTCGATTGAATAGTTGGAGATTATAGCTATCAGAAAAACAAAAAATAGGTAAGGAGTTTCCCTGGCAAGAAGTGCGAGACATGAAGCTATTGGAGTAGAAGAGACGGTTACATTTAACAGTTTCGACAGTAAAAGGGTGAGAGCGAGATGCTAGCCTGGTTGAACGCTTAAATTCATGAAGTCTGGGAACCAGCGAAAGCAGCTCATCGGAGCAGTTACCGTGAAAGTATTTGTAAAAAAGACAGAGGGAGGCAATGGCACGTCTGTGAGAGAGCGGCTGCAGACGAGATGTCTTATCAGGGCCAATTACATTGCATATCCCTCTTTGGATTTTATCAAGGACCTTGGGACAATTAGAAGGGGCTCCAGACCATATATGCAAAGGCGAATGGTTGATTTGTAGAGTTGAAGGATCGACTACGGCGAGAAAAATTTCCTAGCGCGGCACAGAAAGCCAACTTTCCTAGCGGTGGATGAAGCTATTGACTCAATGTATTCGTTCCATCTCAGGTCAGCAGACAATGTGAAACCGAGCAGACGCAAAGAGGTGCTCTCGTGGAGTTGAGCGTCAGACATTCTAATGAGAGGCAGTGATGGTTCTCTCTGGTGAGTAATAGAGAGCAGTTTTGTTTCTGAGGCATTAAATTCCTGCCTCAGTCCACAACCGATTAGAGGTCCTTTTCAAGACAAACGACCAGGTTAGTTTTGTCGGCGACACTAGATTTTTTTTTGAGGCAGGAGTAAATAGTAGTGTCGTCCGCATAGATGCCTACTTGGTAACCTATGACATCAGGAAGATCGTTTATGAAGATAAGGAACAGAGTAGGGCCTAGGATAGAGTCTTGGGAAACACCTGCATTCGTGGGATAGGAGCTGGAGGAGAATCCATTGAGAACGACCTTCAGTGTACGGTTCGACAGGAATGATTGTATTAAGTCTAACAATCAACCTGTAATTCCATAACCCTGAAGCTTGCGAAGAAGGCCGGTATGCCAAACCCTATCAAACGCTTTGGAGATATCAAGAGCCACGGCACGAGCTTCTCCGTTATTATGAAGTGCTTGGTAAATAATTTCATATATGGCCGTAAACACATCAGCTGTAGAACGGGCAAAGCGGAAACCATATTGCTTGTCGGAGAGCAGATTATGGGATGTAAGGTGCATAACCACTTCGGCGTTGATTAAAGCTTCAAAAACTTTACCGAAGAGTGGTAGGAGACTGATAGGATGGTAATTAGAAGGGTCAGAAGGGTCTCCAGAGTTCTTAAAGACAGGAACAACGGATGAGGACTTCCAACAGGGTGGAAAACAAGATCCATTGAGGCAGTAGTTATATAATTTGGAGAGAGCAGGGGCCAGTTCAGGCGCACATTTCTCCAAGACAATGGCTAGTATCCCATCTCCACCACTAGCCTTGTGGGGGTCTAATTTAGAGATGATGCCCAGAACCGATGACGGGGTTATGTGCAAGTCGCTAAATTGAGCCTCAGTTCGAAGGGGGAAATCGGGTGTGAGTACACCGGAGGAGTCGAGCGTTGAATTGAATGCGAATTTCCGAGCAAAGCATTCAGCCTTGTCGGCAGAAGGGGTCAGAACCTCAAACTGGTTGAACAAAGGAGGTATAGAGGGTTTTCTATTGTTAAGTACGCTCTGCAGAGACGCCAATAATCTTTGGAGCCGAATTTGCGAGATGCAATACGTTCTTTAATTCGAGCAGCAAATAGTGACTTTGCTTCATTGAGGACACGCGTACACTCGTTACGGGCAGAGACAAAGAGACGTCTATTGCAATCAGACATGTCGCTACGATAAAGGTGGAAAAAGTGATTCCTATGGGCAATGGCAGCTGAGCAAGCAGCGGAAAACCACGGGGAGGAGCGCGATTTGACCTTATATTTCCTTGAGGGGATGAAAGCCTCGATTCCTGCTTTAACCCAGGAGGAGACCTCGGAAGCACATTCTTGTACGGGGAGCGTGAAGACAACGTCGCAGGGGACGTCGCGAATAAAATCCAGGAACGAGTCCCAGTCTGCTCGTTGATAGCAGAACGATGTTCTAGTGGTAGGACGTTCTTTGTAAGGAGTGGAGTTGAAGGAGATGTTAACAGACACTACAGCGTGATCGGAGTTGCCAAGAGGGCAGAGCTGCGTGACGCTACAGGACTCGGGGATGGAGGTAAAACATAGATCAAGAAGAGAAGCCTTAACATCATTTCTAGGAAAAACGTGTGGGGAAGTCAACTATTTGCTTGAGGGATTGAGAAATTGAAAAAATAAGGGTTTGTATGCCTGCAAAGGTCAGAAGTAGCGTTATTAAGCCACTTCGTATGATGGGCGTTAAAATCGCCAAACACGAATATGCGAGCAAACGGATGGAGAGAGAGAGCCTTGTCAATGCTGTCAGAAATGCATTCGAGTACACCACAGTCTTGGGGGGATGGAGAAAAAAAATGACTTACAGCATTGAGAAGGGATAGCCGCAGACACATATACGAACGGTCTGGAGATTCAAGAGACAGCTCTCTTGCCAGCGGGAGATGGTCCTTGGCGTAAACACCAAAGCCATGCATATATAAGTGAATATTTAATTCCAAGCAAGGCAATACCTCTAGCATCTTAGTAAGGAAAAAACTGGCTAGTCGCATTCAAAGCCTCGAAAACCAAACTAGTGATATTCCACCATCACCGATCGGACCTAGAACTTTTAATAATCGCGATGAATGGGTGTTCCCTTGTTAAATCCCCGTGTCTTGGTCGTCCATTCGGACTTAAACTTAGCCTTGACCACCAGTGGAATTTGTACATATCGTTAAAGATACTGAAAAAATAGTCGATTTCCTGTATCGCTCCAGTAAGTACCCAACACCTCCTGCCATCTCCTACTTTTATAAGAACCAGATCAGGCCGAAAATGGAGTACTGCTTCCATATATGGGCAGATACTGTCCGGTCTTTGCTCTCGATAGAGTCCAAAATCTTCTCCGCGTCCTTGTGTTCAGTTGAACTACACTCCTTAGTTCCACCAGTTCTGACCTTTACGGCTAGGACCCACCGTACCACACACATTGTAGCGAACCAATTTCATTCCAATTCTTTAGTGAGGCGTAGGTTCCACTCGAGCAGCTTCTTTCCACGAGGCAGCGGCTCGTGGAACCGACTCCCAATCTTATAATATTAATCTGTTCAACTCTAAGATTAACCATTATCTTCCACACATATCCGCATAAGATGTGTCTTTTACTCTATAACCCTCTACTTCGAGTGACCACGGGATCTGTCTAGGGTGAATACCATTTAAAACAAAACACTACAAGGGCTTACTCTCTATGTAAGATATAAGAAAAAAAACATTATTAAGAAGCAAGAGTAATAAAAAAACGGAATTAGAATACAAGATAACGACTGATATTGCATTTACATTATTGAAGATCAAAGTTGAATCGAAAGCAAGAAGCCGGAAGAGAGTTTTAAAAGCAAGAAATGCGCGAAAACAAAAATTCGTCCAAAAATATCATAACCTATCAACTTGTGGAGAATACCAGCATGTCAAACCTTGTCAAACGTCTTCGGGATATCCAAAGCAACAGCCCGAGCTTCACTATTCTTATCTAAAGCTTGATATACTTTCAGCAATAACATTTAACATATCAGCAGTTAACCTAGAGAGGCAAAAACCATATTGCTTGTCGGCAAGAACAACCTGCGATGTAAGATGCTTAACCAATTCGAACTTGGTTTGAATTGGTTAAACATTAAAAATTAATGCTTTGTTAACTTCAAACCTTAGAGATTAATGCTTTATCAAAAACAGGTCGAAGGTTAATAAACCGACACTTAGAAGGATCAGACGGTTCGTCCGAGCTATTAAAGACTGGAACTGTAAAAGAGGGTTTCCAACAAGCAGGAAAACAAGAAACACCAAGGTATTTATTGTAGAGTTTAGAGAGAATGGGAGCCAGTTCAGGAGTACATTTCTTAAGGATATTTGCTGAGATACCGTCGAGTCTATACGTGGCACTATATGACTCTGTCAAACGAAAGAAAAGTGTTAAAATTAAAATATAACTTGGAACAAGACGAAAAGGCTTGAAGAATGGAACAATAGACAAACTGAAAGAAAGAAGCGAAATTGCTTTTAATTTTAAACGTTTATTTTTTAAGCAAAGACGGCTCGAAGAAAGTGACTTTGTTGTTTTGGGGAAAGATATTACTACGGAGGCCACCTGGAAAAAGCTGGGCTGAAAATTGATTGATGGTGCTGCCTTAAAGTGGAAGTTACGAAAACATCTCCTAGGGACCAGCCGGAAGCCGATTGAAAATATGATATTTGGTATTTTTTAAAGACAAGGCAGAATTGAAAAACTGATTTATTCCACTTATCAAAAATTAGAAATCGTGAACAAGTCGAGAAATAGAATTTCTGTATGTAAAGAATCAGCCCAGGTTTCTTAAAGTGCGATTGAGCTAGGAAGATATGGCGATAGCTGCCAGAGGAAACAGCTAGTAAATTTCTGCTTTTATAAGACCAGGCTGGAAAAAATTGCTGACAAAAATAATTCTAATTAATGAGCTGAGGCTAAATCCAGCCCTTTCGCCTACAAGGTTTAAAAATTTGTCAAAATGACAACCGAGGTGAAAGGTGTAGGAGAAATCCCAATAAGGAGGGGGGAATTGCTTAGACCCATTGGGAAGTGATAATGCGAGGCACAAATAAGAGAAAGAATTATCGGGGCGGGTCAGTACCTGCGACAGCTGTCCATAGGAAAAGGGATGTCCTAAATTTAGAGAGACAATTATTTTCCCAAAGCCAGACAACAAAGAACTCTTGTTGGAAGATAGGGGAAACACCGGGTCCCCCAACCACATGGCAGTTTTGTGTAAAAATCAATATAAGCAGAACACTGAAGCGACCAGCTCCAGTTCCCGAGTCGCCGGTCAGAGACGCAGACGAGACCAGACAGTAAGAGGAGCTGCCAAATCCCACGTGACTTGCTGCCAAAGAGAACTCCCAACTTTGTTCCAGACTAAACTGAGCAAAGTGTCACGACAGAATTCGAAGTGGGAAGGATTAATATCTCTGCACAAAGAACGTTATAAACCACATAGAGATAGACCCTGAAGAAATTCCTGTCTTTTCTTTATCTCGTCTGCAAAGAACTTTTTTTTATTTTTCCTTTGTGACAAACCAAACTTTTCCGTGATCGAACCAGCGTTACAATTGTTGACGACAACTCGGTCTTTTTCAGCTCCGTGATATAAAAAAAAAAAAGTGTGCAGAACGGGGCGCAGATTAGAATGGCCAACTTCAACGACAAGCGCAGTATTGACCAGCGTAAGAATTGGTTCAGAATCAACTGACCCTGGGTGTCATAATTGGTGTTCGTGACCAAATGATTCACCCCGCGTTGACCACGTATCATAATTGACCAAAGGATTTATCCCGGGTTGACCACGAGTCATATACATGCTCAGTGGGGATCCAGATTAGAGATGACAGCAGAAACCATTGATGGAATTATATGCATATTACACAATGGAGACTCAGTTCTGATTAGAATGTCTGGCAAATATACTCCGGATAAGTTAAGAGTAGAATTGGAAGAGAATTTACGAGTAAAACATTCTGCTTTATCAGCAGAGGATGAAAATACCCCAAAATGAGTGAAGAGAGGGGGGATAGAAGACTTACTCTTATTTAACACACTATTATAGATCCGTCAGTAGTCATGAGAACAAAACTCATTAGAGCCTATACGCTACCCCATTCTGTCAGCAAACAAAGACTTGGCCTGTTTGAGGACACGTTTACAATTATTACGAGCAAACACAAAGAGGTGTCTGTTGTGATTGGAACTATAACACTGGTACAACCGGAAAAATTTATTCCTGTGGGGTATAGCTGGTGAACAAGCAGATGTGAACCAAGGATACGTTTGTGGATACACCTGATATTTCCGAGAAATTACAAAACCATTGATGTTGGCTTTAACCCAAGGATAAACCTCAGTGGCACAATTCTCAAAAGGAAGGTTAAGAATATCTTTCTAACGAGCGCAGCGAAGAATATCATGAAATGTGTCCCAATCAGTTTGCTAGTAGCAGAAAGAAGTCTTGTGAATAAGAGGTCCCTGTCTAATAGATGACTTAAAAGAGATATGAACAGCATGATGCGGATTGCAAAAAGGACAGAGTTGCAATGCTCGACAAGGACCAGAAGAGGGGGTACGGAACAAATACGACAGCAGTACTCCATTTTAGGCCAGATCTCGCTCTTGTAAAGGTAGATAGTACGTGGAGTCAGCACGATCTTCGCGAAATTATTTAACCGCTACCTAAAAGAGAAATTGTAGCGGTTTATGTGAGATGTTTATGGGTGGTTATCTTCGGATAACGTCCTTAATCCCATTATACACCAAATTTTGGCCTTTTAAAAATGCATACATAGATAATTAGTACAAAGATATATTTTGCATGTACTGATAAAATTTGATATCTCTTAAAATAAAATATACAATATTTAAATAGGTTAGAATTTCGACTTCGATCAGTCCGATTAAATGCTGATGTCCTAAATATCATTACTCACAGAATTGGTGATCCACTAGACAACAAATACATCTCAAGCATTGTATATTTCAAAGGCCTTTGATAAGGTGTGAAACAAAGAGTTGCTGCTCAAGCTCTCTAGCTATGAAATCACTGGAAGAGTTTTCTTAATAATAAAGTTCTTCCTATCGAGTAGGTCCCTAAAGGTAGTTGTCAATGGCCAGCCCTCAGAGACCTGGCATTCAACGCAGACGATCCCGAGGGGTTGCTTCTCGGACCAACACTTTTTTTTACTTTACATAAATGATCTGCCTACTCCGATCATTTGTGAATAACTATGCTGATGATATAACGGTATATTGGAGCACCTCCAAAAGTCTAGATGACCAGATTGACATGTGATCTTTTCTCCGATCTAGCGCTAAGATCTAAGTGGAAGAAAAACTGGCTGGTTACATTCAATGCCCCGAAAACGAAACTAGTTACATTCCATCATCGCCAAATGCAGTAAACGGTGAGCTAAGGTTTATCGTAACTCTTCGCTACTCCGTCCACGTGACCAAGGGCTGATGTTATGTCTTCATGCCCTTGACCTTTCCTTCATTGCGTTTCCACATTCCCTTCAATTTAAGTTCGTTTAGTTTCACAATAAGCTTAATGACTTTGTAGTTCTTTCAGTGTTACGAACCTAGTCGGAATACACTTTGTAAACATTTTTATACTTTTTCTATTCCGTAGCAATCTCAGTTTATGGAGACTTTTAGCACGTTGCAGGACGAGTTATGTTTACACTCCCTTTCCATATAACATGGCGACTTCACTTTGAACTTTGAGCAGATACGAGGGGGAGGAAAAACGTAGGCCACTGGCTATTGTAACCCGGGCGCTTGGACGGGATATGTATTGAGTTACATTTCCATTTTATTTTTGTCTGCCAACTGGACGCTAGTGGGGCTTTCATATTCTTTATTACTTCCGATATTCTTGATCTTTACTGCTTCCGGCTATCATTGACCCTTACTTCCGACATTCCTAGCCTTTGCTACTTCCCATTCTTACTACCTTTACTACTTCTGGCTACCACGGATCCTTACTTCCAGCTACCATAGACTGACTTATTTCAACCTAACTCACCGAGTTGATCTGTGTGACTGAACCTGCTCACAACAGCTCTGACCTTCCGGCAACTCATTTGGTCTCCACTTCTGGCACCACTAGCTCGCTCTAACTCACTTGGTTGATCGGTGTTAATGGACCTGTTCACAACATCCCTGAAATTTCGGTTACACCAATGGTCCCTCCTCCTGGCATCTTTATCTCGACCTAACTCATTTGGTTGATTTGCGTTATTGGACCTGCTTACATCGGTACGTTCATGAGACCGCCAAAAAGAGTATAGCATGACGTCTGCCTGTGGTCAACTTCCAGTCGCGGCGCGAAATGGTAATGTTTCTTCTACCGGCGTTTTGGGGTTGACTCTTTGTCGCCGCCACCAGCCTGTGTATCGATCGGCCGATGTTCGTCGCTACTCGGCGAAATCTCCTGATCAGGATACCAATATGGGACACTGGCCCGTCCAGGGTCGAATTCTGGTCGTCGATGTTAACGGCTTCGCCAGCTGTACCGGTTCAATACCATCTCTATCGTTCCAAGCTAGCTTGCAACGTCTGGTTACTGAAATAACTGCTTCGATCTCAAGTCTAACCTACCCACGTTGTGACTTTGATCTTAGATAGACGAGATCAATCAGGCGTCGGGCCGTAGTGTAGGCTGAGTCCGGACTGAAGGTGGTATTGCACAAGCGCAAATAAAAAATAAATAAAGAAAAGAAAAACCCAAGAGGTTCAAGTATGTTAAGAAATAACAAATTAACTTTATCCTTCTATTATATACAGAAGTGTGTTTTTCTCCCAGCCCGTTTTCTACGAAATGTGACACTTCTATGTTTCAAGCAAGTTGGTATCTTAAGTCAGCTAATTTAGTTCTTAGGTTCTGGCTTGGCTTCGTTCGTCAGTATAATTTGCTATTGGTAAGTTGGCGAAGTCGGAGGTCGTGGAATCTCTCTATCAGTTTCTGCGAAGCAACACACTGGTTCCCGCTACTCGAACTGACTCGACTCTCTTTCTGTCTTGATTGCAAATCAGAACTCCAACTCACTAACTGCCCGAGGACGTTCGTTTATATTGTTACCGACCAAAACCCGGCGTGGGGCCATACGCAGCCTGAGGTTCTCGGTAAATCTCGATTCTCAACAAGAAATCTCTTTGTTGTCAGGCCAGGAAAATTCATTACTTCCCATTTTTGGAAAATTAATCACTTTTCATTTCGGGAGGAGTGTCTCCCTCGTCCGAAAGGGGAGGTCAGAGTAGAGCTAGCCTCCTAAACTCTTCCTCTCTCACATTGATATCTCATACCAACCCCTTCAATGGGCGTTAATAACTTCTCCGTCCTTCTCATCCATTCACCTCCGCCTATCACCACTGCTACCACTCGACCAATGGCATCCCGGCCGTGCTCCGTTCACCTGTACCACAGCACTGGGGGAGCGATACAGGAGGCTAATCCAGCGGCAGAAGTTGGGTGCGAATCCAGCGGCCTGCAGGACAGTAGCAAAAAGGTAGCGATGGTCAACCCTATCAAATGCCTTGGACTGATCCAAATTGATCAGCGCGGCTTCTTCGTCGTCTTTTACGCCCTCTATGATCGTGCGGATCAGATGCAGGTTGCTCTGAATTGTTCGGCCCCTCACAGAACAAGTCTGCTCAGGTCCCAACAGAGACTCGGCAACTGACTGCAAACGCTCCTGCAGGATCTTGGCCATAATCTTTAACTCTGTGTTTAGCAGAGTTATGGGCCTGTAATCATCTAGCTTCCCCCACCACCTTTGCCCTTTTTCAACAGAGTGATCACACCCCTGGTGATCCGATTGGGGATGGACCCCGACCGAAACCAGTTGTTGAACACTGCTGTCAAAATCGGAACAAAGATGTGCGACAGCCTCAAGTACAATTCATAGGGCAAACCATCCAGACCGGGCGACTTGCCTCTGCCGACCTTCTTCAATACCGCGTAGACTTCGCCCTCCGTGATCTCTCCCTCGCAGCTAGCCGCTTCAGTCGGCGAAAGCCGAGGAAAGTCAGCCAAATAGCTACGAAACTCCTCCTCACGGAGACCAGGCTCCTTGGTAAACCGGCTCTCGAAATGGCGCCGAAACGCCTCGCACATGTCGTCAGTGGCCCGAAGAGTATGCCCCTCCGGGGACTCGACTTCACGAATGTAACGATCGCCACCTCGACGGACTTCTTCCCTGCGCAGATCTGCGCCCAAGTTCACAGCTTCGGAAGACATCTTGCTTAACTTATGTCTAATTACCTGGCTCATGTACCGCTCGCTATTCATACGATCCAGGGCCGCCCTAGCTATCTCTAGCTCTAGGGGATCCCCCAGCCACCGCCCGGGTGTAACTAGCTTTAAGTGTCTTCACCTTTTCAGCTCTATCTAGAGCGAGCCGTTTGCTGAAATCAGTGGTGAAAGACCTAATCCTACACTTAAGTCGCTCCCACCACCTATTCCCGATAACCGCCCCCACTAGCTCCCGCTGCACTAATCTCTAGTTGCTGCTCCCGGAAGTCCTGCCTGTCCAGTAAAGACAGATTGAACTTCCAGTAGCCAGCCATTCTAGGCCTATGGTCTAACGCCACCCGGGCACAAACGAGTTTGTGGTCCGTGTAGCCTACCCAGTGGAACGTAGGGCAATCTAATAGATCTATGTCGGCTCTTCTAACTAACATCCTGTCAAGGTAGCTAACCACCTTGTCAGAAGGCCAATTAAGAGCCCACGTCCACATTTTCCCCCCGGGATGATCGACCCGGTATCTATCGACGAGACCATAATCGTCGATCAGATCAACCAGGCTACGATCGCCCCTTCTCCCACTAGCTCCCCACCCCCTGTCTAACTTGGAGTCCAGGATGGCATTCCAGTCCCCCATTAAAACAAGGCGCGTTGAATCAACCAGGAACGGCCCCAACTGCCGAAAAAACGAGACCCGCTCCTCCTGGTCATTGGGCGCATAAACCGCAACGACTCGGAACGAACCACTTTTCACGGCAATATCGGCCACGATCAACCGGCCCTCGGCATCGGTATGCACAAGGTCCACCTTCGCATCAAGAGTCCGTCTGACAAGCAAAGAAACCCCTCTGGCAAACCGGTCCCCATATGCTGAATAGACGACAAAGTCGTTCTCCAGCACACACGCATCGGCACTGCAAACAAAGTGTGTCTCTTCGATCGCGGCAACATCCACATCCAGGGACAGAAGGTCCCGGAGCAGGCGGGCAGCCTTACCCCGATCCCTTAAGCCCTTCACATTTAACGTCGCTAACTTGGTTTCCATTTTCTAGGCCTGCAAAGAGAAAAAAGAGTCAGAGCAAAAACCCTACTCACATACGGGCCGGAAATCTGCGGGTGTAAGGACCCCGACGGATTGTCCCAGGCTCCCTATGCCCAACTCCGACGTCATCCGTCCATCCGGAGACAATTCCGCCGACGTCCGTGGGGTACATTAATTTAATAGCTCTATATAAGGAGGGGTGGAGTAACACAGGGACCTCCCAGAACAAAATTGCCTTAATTTTTTTTAAATTTTCTATTTTCCAGTCTCACACATTCTGATGTCCGGGAACGCTGCTTTGGCCTCATATATATGGTTCCATACTTTCAGCTGGCTCCCCTGTTTCTCTTACACAAGTTATAACTCCTGGAGCTCGAGGGAAATTTCAGGGGATCCTCAATGTTTTTTCCCTCCACAGACTCCATTTTATAAAGTACGCCTAGAAGGGCTTTTTCTGTGTTTGAGAGACCCTTTTGTACGCCTCTCTATCTACCTTTACAAATCTCTTCAAGATTTGCAAAAATTTTTTTTTTTTTCTTCTTTTTCCTTGATGGATGGGGAGGGGGGAAGTGGATGACGAGGGGGGGTGGAAACTGTGTTTGGGGGTTAATGAAGTGGAGGGAGGGGGGGGGTATAAAAACGGGACGGGGAAGAAGAATGCCGCCTGATTCTTGTTGGGAGAGGCCTCCCCAGCATCATCAAACGAAGCAGGGATGGGACTGCCCTGGGATCTCTCCATGACCCTCTCCACCCTACCATGGTCGTGCTGCCTTTTTGGAGGTTCCTCCTCTTCTTCCTCCCTCCTCTTGAGGATGTAGCCCGAGGTGGCGGCGTTTGTTCCACCTCCATCTGTTGCTCTTTTTCCTGTTGTTTGGGTTGCTTCCTCGTCTTCTTCCAGCTGTTGACTTTTTGGGTTGTTGCTGCTGTTTTTTCTGCTGTTGCTTTTTTGGGTTGTTTGTTGCTGCTGTTTCTGTTTTTTTTTTTTATGCTGCTGTTGTTGTTGCTTCTTGTTTTGGTGTTTCCTTGAGCCTTCTTTGGAGACTGAACCTCCTTTTTGGCAGCTTCTCTTTGGTTCTTCTTTCTTGGGGCTTTTTAGGCTGGGGTGTCCCCTGGGATCTGACTACTAGGGGATTTTCGACCCCTCACCACCTCCTTCCAGGTTCCATCCACTGGTTTGGCCTCCACAGGTTTAGAACTTGACCCCGTTGCTGTTGGTTTCGCCACCACTGTCGCTGCTGTTGTTGCTGAGGCGGATGGTTGACTTGGTTTCTTCCCAGGGCACTCTTTTGGCCATGTGCCCCAAAACGCCGCATGACCAACAGAATGGTCGCCTGCCCTCAACTACCACCAACATCCTTTTATTTCGGCACACCAGGACATTGGGTATATCACGAAAATTTTCCTGGTTTACCGTGATTTGCAACTCCATGTCACCTGTAGCAATCCCACCTTTACTTGCTCAGGGCCTTCACTTCGTGAACATCTCCATATTTGGAAAAGAAGGCCCCCATCCTGTCTTCCGGATGTCTACCGGCACCCCATGGATGGTTACTTTTGTTCTCCGGGTACCCATGTACTCGGTTTGAAGTCGCAGGTTTTTGGATATCAGGATACTGCCTGCTAGTTCCTTCGCTTGCTGTTCTGTTGCCAGTAAGATATCCCAAAGGGCATTTGATCTTCTTGCCAGAACTTTGGGGCTATATTAAGGCTTTCAATGCCTCTTCCATGTTTTCCCTGCTGACTCAATCAATTTCCGCGTTTTGACGTCGGCTGTCAACAGGGAAATAGTTTTGGTTTCATGGCATCAAACACTTCCTTAATGGTTAAAAACTCATTACCATTGAACGAGTTTTCAAATTTTTTTTTTTTTGCTCTGTAGAACTCCGGATCTTTTGAAAGCGGCCTATTTTTCGACCAGGCCGTTTTTTCGGGACACACCGTGTCCGGGAGCGGTGTATTTTTTTTTTGGTGTTTTCGGCCATGATGGGTTTTTCCGCCCCACCACGCCGAACAAAAAAAAGATTTTTTTTTTTTTAAGTTTGTTTTACATGAACAGAATAAAACGAAAAGAAAAAAAACAAAATATAACCAAAAAAAAAAAAAAGTTCAAATAATAAATACGGAATGAAAAAAAAAAACGGTGAGGAAACAAAAAAAAAAAAAAAGAAAAGAAAAAAAAAAAAAAAAAAAAGAAAAAAAAAAAAAAAAAAATAAAAAAAAAAAAAAAAAAAAAAAAATAAAAAAAGGGTTTAAAAAAAAAAAACAAAAAACTTAACAAATCGTAGCAGTTTCCAAAACTTTTGCTCGCTCGCTTGACTAACGTACACCAAAAACAAACACGGGGGTTAAACTTAATGCAAACCCTGAGGATTTATTGCAACAATGGTTACAATTGTGGCACAAGGCCAAAAAGGGGAGGGGGAAAGGCTGGTCAACACTTACTATCTTATACCTAGCTAATCTGACTCACGACCCATTCATACATTACAATTTACTCATTCACCACAAGAACTCATCCATCACCGTTCAATCCTCCAACCACCATAATACCACATCCACTCCAAGGGAACCTACCAAAACGCGCCCCAATCCATAAAAATTTGATGATACATAAATGATATACATAAAATTCTAATAATGATAGAATGCAAGGGGAGGGAGATGAACCCAATAGTAAATAAAAATAAACACAAAATACAAACTAAACATAACACATGTTAGTAGGGACCGTCCAACCCTCAAAACAGAGAGGCCGCTGTATTCTGCCCAGGGGACAGAATCAAGAGACGCTCTCGCTAAGGGAGTGGGAAAGAGGAGAAAATATTATGCCGGAATGGGAAAATGTAAAGCTGACCCAGTCGAGATAAAAAAAAGCGGGGCCAAAACAAACTGGGGAGGTTGGGAATCTCGACTTGGACCATAACCAAAGAGCAGCCGGGATACAGGCCAGGAACAACATTTACTCACATTAACTAGGTACACTGAAGCTTGTCTAACCTAACCAAGGGAGGGTTCCACAGGAAGCCACCCCGATGTGCTATAGGTTGACCTAGAAAAGAAAATCAAGGCTAGCCCCGGTCACACGAACCAGGCTTGCTACTTTTACCCACCTTTCGCTGAAGACTGTCGAATGCAATCGTTTTCTATCAGATCTAATCTTCATCTTGAGCTGATGCTCAAAGAATTGGATTAGATGCTGATAAGAAAGACGGTTGCCCCGCAAGACTTCCTCCATTCGCGTCGTCCAAATCACCATTCGAGCCGTGGCCATCAGCATCAGAAACACCATTCGTTTCTCCCCGAATACAGGGGCGACACATTGTCACACGCGTATGCGCGATCAATGGACACAAGCTGTTCGGGGAGCGAGACGAGCCGTCAGCTCGCCGACATGGTCCCATAAGGGGCGGACCCGGGGCAATGGTAGAAGGCGTGCGCAGCCGTTTCTTCTAAGCCAAGACCACACCGTTCACAGTCTGGCAAATCCGCCAAACCCCATATGAAAGCCTTGTCATTGAGAGGCAGCCGATTCCGAGCCAATCGCCAGGTAAGCGAAAACTCAGGGTTACTGAGGTAATCCGCCGCTGGCGCCCAAGACCAATAGGAGCGATACTCCTCCTCCGACAAGTCGAGCGTATCACGTAGCTTATCCTTCGCGCGACCCTCCACTAAACCACGATAGAAGACCTTCCTAGGCCGAGAAAGGTCACTGGACCGGGGAATGGCCTTCAAGGCCAACCGACACTCGCGGAGGAAATCCGACTCATCCCGGGGTTTACAACGGCGCTCAACCCGCGAGATGGGGGGACTGATGGTAAGGCTAGGGAAGGCGTCCCTAACAATCCCCTCCAGAATCGGATCTCCTCTAGTCAATGCGCGGCGTAGGAAAGCCAACCTAGAGGCACGGATGTGACTCAACAGGTGCGGCATTCCCAGCCCCCCATGACACGGACGTTTAGTGCAGACTCGTCTGTCGACCCTGTTCACGCGTCCCCTCCATAAAATGGAGGATAGCGATCGCTCGAGCACCTTCCTGTGGTCTTTACAGAGAGGAAGTACGGACAATCGATAAAGAATCAGGGGAAAATGTATGTAACACACACCTCCGCCCTGCCCTTCACGGACAACCTCCGTCGATTCCAAATCTTACCGGCAAAATCGACCTTTGCTCGTACTTCAGACCAATTCTTCTCCAGCTGGAGGTCGGGCCCAAACCACACTCCAAGAATGCGGACAGGACCGTCCGTCCAACCGAAGCGGCCCGGAAGATCGACCCCTTCCAGGCACCTAACCGCAAGCCGGACGACTTGTCGCGGTTTATCTTGGCCCCTGTCACCTTCTCGTACCGATCAAGCGCCTTCTGTACCGCCTCAATGTCGCTGCGGGACGACACGAAAGCAGATACGTCATCGGCGTACGCGGAAACCCTGGCTCGAGACCCTCCAGGGACGGCGATTCCACGTAGGGCCGGACTGCCGGTCTCGTCCTTCAGCCGGCGAAGGAGAGGCTCCAACGCCAAAGCATAAAGGAGAGGCGACAGCGGACAACCCTGACGAACCGACCTAGACAGCACGAACGCGTCCGACAACCTTCCGTTCACCTGTACCACAGCACTGGGGGAGCGATACAGGAGGCTAATCCAGCGGCAGAAGTTGGGTGCGAATCCAGCGGCCTGCAGGACAGTAGCAAGGTAGCGATGGTCAACCCTATCAAATGCCTTGGACTGATCCAAATTGATCAGCGCGGCTTCTTCGTCGTCTTTTACGCCCTCTATGATCGTGCGGATCAGATGCAGGTTGCTCTGAATTGTTCGGCCCCTCACAGAACAAGTCTGCTCAGGTCCCAACAGAGACTCGGCAACTGACTGCAAACGCTCCTGCAGGATCTTGGCCATAATCTTTAACTCTGTGTTTAGCAGAGTTATGGGCCTGTAATCATCTAGCTTCCCCCACCACCTTTGCCCTTTTTCAACAGAGTGATCACACCCCTGGTGATCCGATTGGGGATGGACCCCGACCGAAACCAGTTGTTGAACACTGCTGTCAAAATCGGAACAAAGATGTGCGACAGCCTCAAGTACAATTCATAGGGCAAACCATCCAGACCGGGCGACTTGCCTCTGCCGACCTTCTTCAATACCGCGTAGACTTCGCCCTCCGTGATCTCTCCCTCGCAGCTAGCCCGCTTCAGTCGGCGAAAGCCGAGGAAAGTCAGCCAAATAGCTACGAAACTCCTCCTCACGGAGACCAGGCTCCTTGGTAAACCGGCTCTCGAAATGGCGCCGAAACGCCTCGCACATGTCGTCAGTGGCCCGAAGAGTATGCCCCTCCGGGGACTCGACTTCACGAATGTAACGATCGCCACCTCGACGGACCTCTTCCCTGCGCAGATCTGCGCCCAAATTCACAGCTTCGGAAGACATCTTGCTTAACTTATGTCTAATTACCTGGCCCATGTACCGCTCGCTATTCAAACGATCCAGGGCCTCCCTAGCTAAGGCTATCTCTAGGGGATCCCCCAGCCACCGCCCGGGTGTAACTAGCTTTAAGTGTCTTCACCTTTTCAGCTCTATCTAGAGCGAGCCGTTTGCTGAAATCAGTGGTGAAAGACCTAATCCTACTTTTAAGTCGCTCCCACCACCTATTCCCGATAACCGCCCCCACTAGCTCCCCGCTGCACTAATCTAGTTAGCTGCTCCCGGAAGTCCTGCCTGTCCAGTAAAGACAGATTGAACTTCCAGTAGCCAGCCATTCTAGGCCTATGGTCTAACGCCACCCGGGCACAAACGAGTTTGTGGTCCGTGTAGCCTACCCAGTGGAACGTAGGGCAATCTAATAGATCTATGTCGGCTCTTCTAACTAACATCCTGTCAAGGTAGCTAACCACCTTGTCAGAAGGCCAATTAAGAGCCCACGTCCACATTTTCCCCCGGGATGATCGACCCGGTATCTATCGACGAGACCATAATCGTCGATCAGATCAACCAGGCTACGATCGCCCCTTCTCCCACTAGCTCCCCACCCCCCTGTCTAACTTGGAGTCCAGGATGGCATTCCAGTCCCCCATTAAAACAAGGCGCGTTGAATCAACCAGGAACGGCCCCAACTGCCGAAAAAAAACGAGACCCGCTCCTCCTGGTCATTGGGCGCATAAACCGCAACGACTCGGAACGAACCACTTTTCACGGCAATATCGGCCACGATCAACCGGCCCTCGGCATCGGTATGCACAAGGTCCACCTTCGCATCAAGAGTCCGTCTGACAAGCAAAGAAACCCCTCTGGCAAACCGGTCCCCATATGCTGAATAGACGACAAAGTCGTTCTCCAGCACACACGCATCGGCACTGCAAACAAAGTGTGTCTCTTCGATCGCGGCAACATCCACATCCAGGGACAGAAGGTCCCGGAGCAGGCGGGCAGCCTTACCCCGATCCCTTAAGCCCTTCACATTTAACGTCGCTAACTTGGTTTCCATTTTCTAGGCCTGCAAAAAGAAAAAAAGAGTCAGAGCAAAAACCTACTCACATACGGGGCGGAAATCTGCGGGTGTAAGGACCCCCCCGACGGATTGTCCCAGGCTCCCTATGCCCAACTCCTGACGTCATCCGTCCATCCGAGACAATTCCGCCGACGTCCGTGGGGTACATTAATTTGAAAGCTCTATATAAGGAGGGGTGGAGTAACACAGGGACCCTCCCAGAACAAAATTGCCTTAGAATTTTTTAAAGTTTCTATTTTCCAGTCTCACACATTCTGATGTCCGGGAACGCTCCTTTTCGCCTCATATATATGGTTCCCATACTTTCCAGGTGGCTCCCTGTTTCTCTTACACAAGTTATAACTCCTGGAGCTCGAGGGAAATTTCGGGGATCCTCAATGTTTTTCCCCTCCACAGACTCCATTTTAAAAACACGCCCCAGAAGGGCTTTTTCTGTTTTGGAGAGATCCTTTTGTACGCCTCTCTATCTACTTTACAAATTGACTCAAGATTTGCAAAAATCTTTTTTTTTTTTTTCTTCTTTTTTTGATGGATGGGGAGGGGAAGAAGACGATGAGAGGGGGGTGGAAACTGTGTTAAGGGGGGGAGAAGGGGGGGAGGAGGGGGGGATGTAAAACAGGACGGGGAGAAGAAGAATGGCCTGATTCTTGTTGGGAGATGCCGATGCGCTTGGCCTCCCCTTCCGCATCATCATCATCAACGAAGGAGGGATGGAGACTGCCCTGGATCTCTCCATGACCTCTCCCTACCCCTGGTGGTCGTGCTGCCTTTTTTTTTTCCTCCTCTTCTTCCTCCCTCTCCCTCTCTTGAGGGATGAAGCCCGAGGTGGCGGCATTTGTTCCACCTCCATCTGTTGCTCTTGTTTTGTTGTTTTTGGTTGCTGCTGTTCCAGCTGTTTTGGTTTCTGTTGCTGCTGTTGTTGTTGCTGCTGGGATTTTTCGTTGCTGCTGTTTCTGCTTTTCTGTTCCTTTTTTTTATTTTGCTGCTGTTTGTTGCTGCTGTCTTTGTTTTGTTGAGCCTTCTTTTTGAACCTCCTTTTGTGGCTTTCTTCTTGGGCCATTTGTTTTGGGGCTTCTTAGGATGGGGCCTTTCTCCTGGGGATCTGACTACTTCCAGTTTTCGACCCCTTTTGGACCACCTCCTTCCAGGTTCCATCCACTGGTTTGGCCTCCACAGGTTTAGAACTTGATTCCCCCCACTGCTGTTGGTTTCGCCACCACTGTCGCTGTTGTTGTTGTTGCTGGAGGCGGATGGTTGACTTGGTTTTTTCCCAGGGCACTCTTTGGCCATGTGCCCCAAAAACGCCGCATGACCAACAGAATGGTCGCCTGCCCCCCACTACCACCAACATCCTTTTTTTTCGGCACACCAGGACATTTGGGTATATCACGAAAATTTTCCTGGTTTACCGTGATTTGCAACTCCATGTCACCTGTAGCAATCCCACCTTTACTTGCAGGGCCTTCACTTCGTGAACATCTCCATATTTGGAAAAAAATCCCCCATCCTGTCTTCTCCAATGTCTACCGGCACCCCATGGATGGTTATTTTTAGTTCTCCGGGTACCCATGTATTCCGTTTGCAGTCGCAGGTTTTTGGATATCAGGATACTGCCTGCTAGTTCCTTCGCTTGCTGTTCTGTTGCCAGGAAGATATCCCAAAGGGCATTTGATCTTCTTGCCAGAACCTTTGGGGCTTATACTTAAGGCTTTCAATGCCTCTTCCATGTTTTCCCCCTGCTGACTCCAATCAATTTCCGCGTTTTGACGTCGGATGTCAACAGGGAAATAGTTTTGCTTTTATGGCATCAAACACTTCCTTAATGGTTAAAAACTCATTACCATTGAACGAGTTTTCAAATTTTTTTTTTTGCTCTCTGTAGAACTCCGGATCTTTTTTCGAAAGCGGCCTATTTTTCGACCAGCCGCCGTTTTTTCCGGGAGACACCGTGTCCGGGAGCGGTGTATTATTTTTTTTTTGTTTTCGTGTCATGATGGGTTTTTTTTCCCCACCACGCCGAACAAAAAAGTTGTTTCCTTTTTTTTTTTGTTTTTTTTTAACAAAATAAAAAAAAAAAAAAAAAAGTAAAACGGGGATAACCAAAAACAAAAAAAAACAAATAATAAATAAAAAATGAAAACAAAAAAAAAAAACAAATGAGGAGGGGGGAAAAAAAAAAAGAAAAAAAAAAAAAAAAAAAAAAAAAAAAAAAAAATAAACAAAAAAAAAGCAAATAAAACTCAAAAAAAAAAAAAAAAAAAAAGGTTTTAAAAAAATAAAACCAAAAAAAAAAAAAAATCGTAGCAGTTTCCAAAACTTTTTTCGCTCAATTGACTAACGTACACCAAAAACAAACACTGGGGTTAAACTTAATGCAAACCCTGAGGATTTATTGCAACAATGGTTACAATTGTGGCACAAGGCCAAAAAGGGGGGGGGGAAGGCTGGTCAACACTTACTATCTTATACCTAGCTAATCTGACTCACGACCCATTCATACATTACAATTTACTCATTCACCACAAGAACTCATCCATCACCGTTCAATCCTCCAACCACCATAATACCACATCCACTCCAAGGAACCTACCAAAACGCGCCCCAATCCATAAAAATTTGATGATACATAAATGATATACATAAAATTCTAATAATGATAGAATGCAAGGGGGAGATGAACCCAATAATAAATAAAAATAAACACAAAATACAAACTAAACATAACACATGTTAGTAGGGACCGTCCAACCCTCAAAAACAGAGAGGTTGCTGTATTCTGCCCAGGGGACAGAATCAAGAGACGCTCTCGCTAAGGGAGTGGGAAAGAGGAGAAAATATTATGCCGGAATGGGAAAATGTAAAGCTGACCCAGTCGAGATAAAAAAAGGGGGGGCCAAAACAAACTGGGGAGGTTGGGAATCTCGACTTGGACCATAACCAAAGAGCAGCCGGGATACAGGCCAGGAACAACATTTACTCACATTAACTAGGTACACTGAAGCTTGTCTAACCTAACCAAGGGAGGGTTCCACAGGAAGCCACCCCGATGTGCTATAGGTTGACCTAGAAAAGAAAATCAAGGCTAGCCCCGGTCACACGAACCAGGCTTGCTACTTTTTTACCCCACCTTTCGCTGAAGACTGTCGAATGCAATCGTTTTCTATCAGATCTAATCTTCATCTTGAGCTGATGCTCAAAGAATTGGATTAGATGCTGATAAGAAAGACGGTTGCCCCGCAAGACTTCCTCCATTCGCGTCGTCCAAATCACCATTCGAGCCGTGGCCATCAGCATCAGAAACACCATTCGTTTCTCCCCGGAATACGGGGCGACACATTGTCACACGCGTATGCGCGATCAATGGACACAAGCTGTTCGGGGAGCGAGACGAGCCGTCAGCTCGCCGACATGGTCCCATAAGGGGCGGACCCGGGGCAATGGTAGAAGGCGTGCGCAGCCGTTTCTTCTAAGCCAAGACCACACCGTTCACAGTCTGGCAAATCCGCCAAACCCCATATGAAAGCCTTGTCATTGAGAGGCAGCCGATTCCGAGCCAATCGCCAGGTAAGCGAAAACTCAGGGTTACTGAGGTAATCCGCCGCTGGCGCCCAAGACCAATAGGGCGATACTCCTCCTCCGACAAGTCGAGCGTATCACGTAGCTTATCCTTCGCGCGACCCTCCACTAAACCACGATAGAAGACCTTCCTAGGCCGAGAAAGGTCACTGGACCGGGGAATGGCCTTCAAGGCCAACCGACACTCGCGGAGGAAATCCGACTCATCCCGGGGTTTACAACGGCGCTCAACCCGCGAGATGGGGGGACTGATGGTAAGGCTAGGGAAGGCGTCCCTAACAATCCCCCCTCCAGAATCGGATCTCCTCTAGTCAATGCGCGGCGTAGGAAAGCCAACCTAGAGGCACGGATGTGACTCAACAGGTGCGGCATTCCCAGCCCCCATGACACGGACGTTTAGTGCAGACTCGTCTGTCGACCCTGTTCACGCGTCCCCTCCATAAAATGGAGGATAGCGATCGCTCGAGCACCTTCCTGTGGTCTTTACAGAGAGGAAGTACGGACAATCGATAAAGAATCAGGGGAAAATGTATGTAACACACACCTCCGCCCTGCCCTTCACGGACAACCTCCGTCGATTCCAAATCTTACCGGCAAAATCGACCTTTGCTCGTACTTCAGACCAATTCTTCTCCAGCTGGAGGTCGGGCCCAAACCACACTCCAAGAATGCGGACAGGACCGTCCGTCCAACCGAAGCGGCCCGGAAGATCGACCCCTTCCAGGCACCTAACCGCAAGCCGGACGACTTGTCGCGGTTTATCTTGGCCCCTGTCACCTTCTCGTACCGATCAAGCGCCTTCTGTACCGCCTCAATGTCGCTGCGGGACGACACGAAAGCAGATACGTCATCGGCGTACGCGGAAACCCTGGCTCGAGACCCTCCAGGGACGGCGATTCCACGTAGGGCCGGACTGCCGGTCTCGTCCTTCAGCCGGCGAAGGAGAGGCTCCAACGCCAAAGCATAAAGGAGAGGCGACAGCGGACAACCCTGACGAACCGACCTAGACAGCACGAACGCGTCCGACAACCTTCCGTTCACCTGTACCACAGCACTGGGGGAGCGATACAGGAGGCTAATCCAGCGGCAGAAGTTGGGTGCGAATCCAGCGGCCTGCAGGACAGTAGCAAGGTAGCGATGGTCAACCCTATCAAATGCCTTGGACTGATCCAAATTGATCAGCGCGGCTTCTTCGTCGTCTTTTACGCCCTCTATGATCGTGCGGATCAGATGCAGGTTGCTCTGAATTGTTCGGCCCCTCACAGAACAAGTCTGCTCAGGTCCCAACAGAGACTCGGCAACTGACTGCAAACGCTCCTGCAGGATCTTGGCCATAATCTTTAACTCTGTGTTTAGCAGAGTTATGGGCCTGTAATCATCTAGCTTCCCCCCACCACCTTTGCCCTTTTTCAACAGAGTGATCACACCCCTGGTGATCCGATTGGGGATGGACCCCGACCGAAACCAGTTGTTGAACACTGCTGTCAAAATCGGAACAAAGATGTGCGACAGCCTCAAGTACAATTCATAGGGCAAACCATCCAGACCGGGCGACTTGCCTCTGCCGACCTTCTTCAATACCGCGTAGACTTCGCCCTCCGTGATCTCTCCCTCGCAGCTAGCCGCTTCAGTCGGCGAAAGCCGAGGAAAGTCAGCCAAATAGCTACGAAACTCCTCCTCACGGAGACCAGGCTCCTTGGTAAACCGGCTCTCGAAATGGCGCCGAAACGCCTCGCACATGTCGTCAGTGGCCCGAAGAGTATGCCCCTCCGGGGACTCGACTTCACGAATGTAACGATCGCCACCTCGACGAACCTCTTCCCTGCGCAGATCTGCGCCCAAATTCACAGCTTCGGAAGACATCTTGCTTAACTTATGTCTAATTACCTGGCCCATGTACCGCTCGCTATTCAAACGATCCAGGGCCTCCCTAGCTAAGGCTATCTCTAGGGGATCCCCCAGCCACCGCCCGGGTGTAACTAGCTTTAAGTGTCTTCACCTTTTCAGCTCTATCTAGAGCGAGCCGTTTGCTGAAATCAGTGGTGAAAGACCTAATCCTACTTTTAAGGTTTTCCCACCACCTATTCCCGATAACCGCTCCCGCTGCACTAATCTAGTTAGCTGCTCCCGGAAGTCCTGCCTGTCCAGTAAAGACAGATTGAACTTCCAGTAGCCAGCCATTCTAGGCCTATGGTCTAACGCCACCCGGGCACAAACGAGTTTGTGGTCCGTGTAGCCTACCCAGTGGAACGTAGGGCAATCTAATAGATCTATGTCGGCTCTTCTAACTAACATCCTGTCAAGGTAGCTAACCACCTTGTCAGAAGGCCAATTAAGAGCCCACGTCCACATTTTCCCCCCCCGATGATCGACCCGGTATCTATCGACGAGACCATAATCGTCGATCAGATCAACCAGGCTACGATCGCCCCTTCTCCCACTAGCTCCCCACCCCCCCGTCTAACTTGGAGTCCAGGATGGCATTCCAGTCCCCCATTAAAACAAGGCGCGTTGAATCAACCAGGAACGGCCCCAACTGCCGAAAAAACGAGACCCGCTCCTCCTGGTCATTGGGCGCATAAACCGCAACGACTCGGAACGAACCACTTTTCACGGCAATATCGGCCACGATCAACCGGCCCTCGGCATCGGTATGCACAAGGTCCACCTTCGCATCAAGAGTCCGTCTGACAAGCAAAGAAACCCCTCTGGCAAACCGGTCCCCATATGCTGAATAGACGACAAAGTCGTTCTCCAGCACACACGCATCGGCACTGCAAACAAAGTGTGTCTCTTCGATCGCGGCAACATCCACATCCAGGGACAGAAGGTCCCGGAGCAGGCGGGCAGCCTTACCCCGATCCCTTAAGCCCTTCACATTTAACGTCGCTAACTTGGTTTCCATTTTCTAGGCCTGCAAAAAAAAAAAAAAAAGAGTCAGAGCAAAAACCTACTCACATACGGGCCGGAAATCTGCGGGTGTAAGGGACCCCGACGGATTGTCCCAGGCTCCCTATACCCAACTCCGACGTCATCCGTCCCTCCGAGACAATTCCGCCGACGTCCGTGGGGTACATTAATTTGATAGCTCTATATAAGGAGGGGTGGAGTAACACGGGGACCCTCCCAGAACAAAATTGCCTTAATTTTTTTTAAGTTTCTATTTTCCAGTTCACACATTCTGATGTCCGGGAACGCTGCTTTCGCCTCAAATATATGGTTCCATACTTCCAGCTGGCTCCCCTGTTTCTCTTACACAAGTTATAACTCCTGGAGCTCGAGGGAAATTTCGGGGATCCTCAATGTTTTTTCCCTCTACAGACTCCATTTTATAAAGTACGCCTAGAAGGGCTTTTTCTGTTTGGAGAGACCCTTTTACGCCCTCTCTGTCTACTTTACAAATCTCTTCAAGATTTGCAAAAATCTTTTTTCTTTTTTTTTTTTTTAGCCTTGATGGATGAGGAGGGGGAAGAAGTGGATGAGAGAGGAGGTGTGGAAACTGTGTTAAGGGGAAGTGGAGGGAGGAGGGGAGTAAAACGGACGGGGGGGAAGAAGAATGCCGCCTGATTCTTGTTGTTTCTTTGGCCTCCCCAGCATCATCAAACGAAGCAGGGATGGAGACTGCCCTGGATCTCTCCATGACCTTCTCCACCCTACCCTGGTCGTGCTGCCTTTGTTTTCTTCCTCGTCTTCTTCCTCCCTCTGACCTCTTGAGGGATGTAGCCCGAGGTGGCGGCGTTTGTTCCACCTCCATCTGTTGCTCTTGTTCCTGTTGTTTGGGTTGCTGCTGTTCCAGCTGTTGGGGTTGGTGTTGCTGCTGTTTGCTGCTGTTCCTTGCTGTTGGGATTGCTGTTGCTTTGGGCTGTTTTTTTTCTTTTTTTTTTTTTATTGCTTGTTGTTGTTGTTCTTGTTGCTGTTTTTGTTGACTTGAGCCTTCTTTTTTTGAACCTCCTTTTGTGGCAGCTTCTCTTCTTGGGGCTTCTTTTTTGGGATGGGGTGCCTCCTGGGGATCTGACTACTAGGGGATTTTCGACCCTCCACCACCTCCTTCCCCCAGGTTCCATCCACTGGTTTGGCCTCCACAGGTTTAGAACTTGACCCCCCGTGCTGTTGGTTTCGCCACCACTGTCGCTGCTGTTGTTGCTGAGGCGGATGGAGGTTGACTTTTTTTTTTCCCAGGGCACTCTTTGGCCATGTGCCCCAAAACGCCGCATGACCAACAGAATGGTCGCCTGCCCTCCACTACCACCAACATCCTTTTATTTCGGCACACCAGGACATTGGGTATATCACGAAAATTTTCCTGGTTTACCGTGATTTGCAACTCCATGTCACCTGTAGCAATCCCACATTTGCTTGCTCAGGGCCTTCACTTCGTGAACATCTCCATATTTGGAAAAGAAGCCCCCATCCTGTCTTCCGGGATGTCTACCGGCACCCCATGGATGGTTACTTTTAGTTCTCCGGGTACCCATGTATTCGGTTTGCAGGCGCAGGTTTTTTGGATATCAGGATACTTTTCTGCTAGTTCCTTCGCTTGCTGTTCTGTTGCCAGTAAGATATCCCAAAGGGCATTTGATCTTCTTGCTAGAACTTTGGGGCTTATACTTTCTGAGGCTTTTTCAATGCCTCTTCCATGTTTTCCCTGCTGACTCCAATCAATTTCCGCGTTTTGACGTCGGCTGTCAACAGGGAAATAGTGCGGGTGCTCATGGCATCAAACACTTCCTTAATGGTTAAAAACTCATTACCATTGAACGAGTTTTCAAAGTTTTTTTTTTGCTCTCTATAGAACTCCGGATCTTTTTTTTCGGCCTATTTTTCGACCCAGGCCGTTTTTTCAGGAGACACCGTGTCCGGGAGCGGTGTATTATTTTTTTTTTTTTTTTCGGCCATGATGGGTTTTTCCGGCCCACCACGCCGAACAAAACAGATTTGTTTCCTTTTTTTCTTTTTTTTTTGTGAACAGAATAAAACGAAAAAAAAAAAAAACGGGGATAACCAAAAAACAAAAAAAAGTTCAAATAATAAATACGGAATGAAAAAAAAAAAACGGTGAGGAGGGGGGGGGAAACAAGAAAAAGAAAAAAAAAAAAAAAAAAAAAAAAAATGTAAAAAAAAAAAAAAAATAAAAAATCAAAAAAAAAAAACTGAAAAATAAAAAAAAGGGTTTATAAAAAAAAAAACCAAAAAAACTTAACAAATCGTAGCAGTTTCCAAAACTTTTGCTCGCTCGCTTGACTAACGTACACCAAAAACAAACACACACGGGGTTAAACTTAATGCAAACCCTGAGGATTTATTGCAACAATGGTTACAATTGTGGCACAAGGCCAAAAAGGGGGAGGGGAAAAGGCTGGTCAACACTTACTATCTTATACCTAGCTAATCTGACTCACGACCCATTCATACATTACAATTTACTCATTCACCACAAGAACTCATCCATCACCGTTCAATCCTCCAACCACCATAATACCACATCCACTCCAAGGAACCTACCAAAACGCGCCCCAATCCATAAAAATTTGATGATACATAAATGATATACATAAAATTCTAATAATGATAGAATGCAAGGGGAGGGAGATGAACCCAATAATAAATAAAAATAAACACAAAATACAAACTAAACATAACACATGTTAGTAGGGACCGTCCAACCCTCAAAAAGAGAGGCCGCTGTATTCTGCCCAGGGGACAGAATCAAGAGACGCTCTCGCTAAGGGAGTGGGAAAGAGGAGAAAATATTATGCCGGAATGGGAAAATGTAAAGCTGACCCAGTCGAGATAAAAAAAAAAAGGGGCCAAAACAAACTGGGGGAGGTTGGGAATCTCGACTTGGACCATAACCAAAGAGCAGCCGGGATACAGGCCAGGAACAACATTTACTCACATTAACTAGGTACACTGAAGCTTGTCTAACCTAACCAAGGGAGGGTTCCACAGGAAGCCACCCCGATGTGCTATAGGTTGACCTAGAAAAGAAAATCAAGGCTAGCCCCGGTCACACGAACCAGGCTTGCTACTTTTTACCCACCTTTCGCTGAAGACTGTCGAATGCAATCGTTTTCTATCAGATCTAATCTTCATCTTGAGCTGATGCTCAAAGAATTGGATTAGATGCTGATAAGAAAGACGGTTGCCCCGCAAGACTTCCTCCATTCGCGTCGTCCAAATCACCATTCGAGCCGTGGCCATCAGCATCAGAAACACCATTCGTTTCTCCCCGGAATACGGGGGCGACACATTGTCACACGCGTATGCGCGATCAATGGACACAAGCTGTTCGGGGAGCGAGACGAGCCGTCAGCTCGCCGACATGGTCCCATAAGGGGCGGACCCGGGGGCAATGGTAGAAGGCGTGCGCAGCCGTTTCTTCTAAGCCAAGACCACACCGTTCACAGTCTGGCAAATCCGCCAAACCCCATATGAAAGCCTTGTCATTGAGAGGCAGCCGATTCCGAGCCAATCGCCAGGTAAGCGAAAACTCAGGGTTACTGAGGTAATCCGCCGCTGGCGCCCAAGACCAATAGGAGCGATACTCCTCCTCCGACAAGTCGAGCGTATCACGTAGCTTATCCTTCGCGCGACCCTCCACTAAACCACGATAGAAGACCTTCCTAGGCCGAGAAAGGTCACTGGACCGGGAATGGCCTTCAAGGCCAACCGACACTCGCGGAGGAAATCCGACTCATCCCGGGGTTTACAACGGCGCTCAACCCGCGAGATGGGGGGACTGATGGTAAGGCTAGGGAAGGCGTCCCTAACAATCCCCTCCAGAATCGGATCTCCTCTAGTCAATGCGCGGCGTAGGAAAGCCAACCTAGAGGCACGGATGTGACTCAACAGGTGCGGCATTCCCAGCCCCCCATGACACGGACGTTTAGTGCAGACTCGTCTGTCGACCCTGTTCACGCGTCCCCTCCATAAAATGGAGGATAGCGATCGCTCGAGCACCTTCCTGTGGTCTTTACAGAGAGGAAGTACGGACAATCGATAAAGAATCAGGGGAAAATGTATGTAACACACACCTCCGCCCCCTGCCCTTCACGGACAACCTCCGTCGATTCCAAATCTTACCGGCAAAATCGACCTTTGCTCGTACTTCAGACCAATTCTTCTCCAGCTGGAGGTCGGGCCCAAACCACACTCCAAGAATGCGGACAGGACCGTCCGTCCAACCGAAGCGGCCCGGAAGATCGACCCCTTCCAGGCACCTAACCGCAAGCCGGACGACTTGTCGCGGTTTATCTTGGCCCCTGTCACCTTCTCGTACCGATCAAGCGCCTTCTGTACCGCCTCAATGTCGCTGCGGGACGACACGAAAGCAGATACGTCATCGGCGTACGCGGAAACCCTGGCTCGAGACCCTCCAGGGACGGCGATTCCACGTAGGGCCGGACTGCCGGTCTCGTCCTTCAGCCGGCGAAGGAGAGGCTCCAACGCCAAAGCATAAAGGAGAGGCGACAGCGGACAACCCTGACGAACCGACCTAGACAGCACGAACGCGTCCGACAACCTTCCGTTCACCTGTACCACAGCACTGGGGGAGCGATACAGGAGGCTAATCCAGCGGCAGAAGTTGGGTGCGAATCCAGCGGCCTGCAGGACAGTAGCAAGGTAGCGATGGTCAACCCTATCAAATGCCTTGGACTGATCCAAATTGATCAGCGCGGCTTCTTCGTCGTCTTTTACGCCCTCTATGATCGTGCGGATCAGATGCAGGTTGCTCTGAATTGTTCGGCCCCTCACAGAACAAGTCTGCTCAGGTCCCAACAGAGACTCGGCAACTGACTGCAAACGCTCCTGCAGGATCTTGGCCATAATCTTTAACTCTGTGTTTAGCAGAGTTATGGGCCTGTAATCATCTAGCTTCCCCCCCCACCACCTTTGCCCTTTTTTCAACAGAGTGATCACACCCCCCTGTGATCCGATTGGGGATGGACCCCGACCGAAACCAGTTGTTGAACACTGCTGTCAAAATCGGAACAAAGATGTGCGACAGCCTCAAGTACAATTCATAGGGCAAACCATCCAGACCGGGCGACTTGCCTCTGCCGACCTTCTTCAATACCGCGTAGACTTCGCCCTCCGTGATCTCTCCCTCGCAGCTAGCCGCTTCAGTCGGCGAAAGCCGAGGAAAGTCAGCCAAATAGCTACGAAACTCCTCCTCACGGAGACCAGGCTCCTTGGTAAACCGGCTCTCGAAATGGCGCCGAAACGCCTCGCACATGTCGTCAGTGGCCCGAAGAGTATGCCCCTCCGGGGACTCGACTTCACGAATGTAACGATCGCCACCTCGACGGACCTCTTCCCTGCGCAGATCTGCGCCCAAATTCACAGCTTCGGAAGACATCTTGCTTAACTTATGTCTAATTACCTGGCCCATGTACCGCTCGCTATTCAAACGATCCAGGGCCTCCCTAGCTAAGGCTATCTCTAGGGGATCCCCCAGCCACCGCCCGGGTGTAACTAGCTTTAAGTGTCTTCACCTTTTCAGCTCTATCTAGAGCGAGCCGTTTGCTGAAATCAGTGGTGAAAGACCTAATCCTACTTTTAAGACGCTCCCACCACCTATTCCCGATAACCGCCCCCACTAGCTCCCGCTGCACTAATCTAGTTAGCTGCTCCCGGAAGTCCTGCCTGTCCAGTAAAGACAGATTGAACTTCCAGTAGCCAGCCATTCTAGGCCTATGGTCTAACGCCACCCGGGCACAAACGAGTTTGTGGTCCGTGTAGCCTACCCAGTGGAACGTAGGGCAATCTAATAGATCTATGTCGGCTCTTCTAACTAACATCCTGTCAAGGTAGCTAACCACCTTGTCAGAAGGCCAATTAAGAGCCCACGTCCACATTTTCCCCCCGGGATGATCGACCCGGTATCTATCGACGAGACCATAATCGTCGATCAGATCAACCAGGCTACGATCGCCCCTTCTCCCACTAGCTCCCCACCCCCCCTGTCTAACTTGGAGTCCAGGATGGCATTCCAGTCCCCCATTAAAACAAGGCGCGTTGAATCAACCAGGAACGGCCCCAACTGCCGAAAAAACGAGACCCGCTCCCTCCTGGTCATTGGGCGCATAAACCGCAACGACTCGGAACGAACCACTTTTCACGGCAATATCGGCCACGATCAACCGGCCCTCGGCATCGGTATGCACAAGGTCCACCTTCGCATCAAGAGTCCGTCTGACAAGCAAAGAAACCCCTCTGGCAAACCGGTCCCCATATGCTGAATAGACGACAAAGTCGTTCTCCAGCACACACGCATCGGCACTGCAAACAAAGTGTGTCTCTTCGATCGCGGCAACATCCACATCCAGGGACAGAAGGTCCCGGAGCAGGCGGGCAGCCTTACCCCGATCCCTTAAGCCCTTCACATTTAACGTCGCTAACTTGGTTTCCATTTTCTAGGCCTGCAAAGAGAAAAAAGATTCAGAGCAAAAACCTACTCACATACGGGCCGGAAATCTGCGGGTGTAAGGACCCCGACGGATTGTCCCAGGCTCCCTATGCCTAACTCCGACGTCATCCGTCCCTCTGAGACAATTCCGCCGACGTCCGTGGGGTACATTAATTTGATAGCTCTATATAAGGAGGGGTGGAGTAACACGGGGACCCTCCCAGAACAAAATTGCCTTAGACTTTTTAAATTTCTATTTTCCAGTTCACACATTCTGATGTCCGGGAACGCTGCTTTCGCTTCATATAGATGGTTCCATACTTCCAGCTGGCTCCCGGTTTCTCTTACACAAGTTATAACTCCTGGAGCTCGAGGGAAATTTCGGGGATCCTCAATGTTTTTTCCCTCTACAGACTCCATTTTATAAAGTACGCCTAGAAGGGCTTTTCTCTGTTTGGAGAGACCCTTTTTGTACGCCTCTCTATCTACTTTACAAATCTCTTCAAGATTTGCAAAAATCTTTTTCTTCTTTTTCTTCTTTAGCCTTGATGGATGAGGAGGGGAAGAAGTGGATGAGAGGGAGGGGTGGAAACTGTGTTAAGGGGAGAAGTGGAGGGAGGAGGGGGAGTAAACGGGACGGGGAAGAAGAATGCCGCCTGATTCTTGTTGTTTCTTTGGCCTCCCCAGCATCATCAAACGAAGCAGGGATGGAGACTGCCCTGGATCTCTCCATGACCTTCTCCACCCTACCCTGGTCGTGCTGCCTTTGTGGGTTCCTCCTCGTCTTCTTCCTCCCTAGACCTCTTGAGGGATGTAGCCCGAGGTGGCGGCGTTTGTTCCACCTCCATCTGTTGCTTTTGTTCCTGTTGTTTGGGTTGCTGCTGTTCCAGCTGTTGGGGTTGGTGTTGCTGCTGTTTGCTGCTGTTGGGGGGGGAGTGTTGCTGCTGTTTCTGTTCTTTTTTTTTTTATGCTGCTGTTGTTGTTGCTTCTTGTCAGACTGTTTCCTTGAGCCTTCTTTGGAGACTGAACCTCCTTTTGTGGCAGCTTCTCTTCTTGGGGCTTCTTAGGGGCTTCTTAGGGGGGTGCCTCCTGGGGATCTGACTACTAGGGGATTTTCGACCCCTCACCACCTCCTTCCAGGTTCCATCCACTGGTTTGGCCTCCACAGGTTTAGAACTTGACCCCGTTGCTGTTGGTTTCGCCCACCACTGTCGCTGCTGTTGTTGCTGAGGCGGATGGTTGACTTGGTTTCTTCCCCCCAGGCACTCTTTGGCCATGTGCCCCAAAACGCCGCATGACCAGCAGAATGGTCGCCTGCCCTCAACTATTACCAACATCCTTTTTGTTCGGCACACCAGGACATTGGGTATATCACGAAAATTTTCCTGGTTTACCGTGATTTGCAACTCCATGTCACCTGTAGCAATCCCACATTTACTTGCGAGGGCCTTCACTTCGTGAACATCTCCATATTTGGAAAAAAAGGCCCCCCATCCTGTCTTCCGGGATGTCTACCGGCACTCCATGGATGGTTACTTTAGTTCTCCGAGTACCCATGTACTCGGTTTGCAGGCGCAGGTTTTTGGATATCAGGATACTGCCTGCTAGTTCCTTCGCTTGCTGTTCTGTTGCCAGTAAGATATCCCAAAGGGCATTTGATCTTCTTGCTAGAACTTTGGGGCTTATACTTAAGGCTTTCAATGCCTCTTCCATGTTTTCCCTGCTGACTCCAATCAATTTCCGCGTTTTGACGTCGGCTGTCAACAGGGAAATAGTGCGGGTGCTCATGGCATCAAACACCTCCTTAATGGTTAAAAAACTCATTACCATTGAACGAGTTTTCAAAGTTTTTTTTTTGCTCTCTGTAGAACTCCGGATCTTTTGAAAGCGGCCTATTTTTCGACCAGGCCGTTTTTTTCCACTGACACCGTGTCCGGGAGCGGTGTATTATTTTTTTCTTTGTTTTCGGCCATGATGGGTTTTTTTCCGGCCCACCACGCCGAACAAAACAGATTTTTTCTTTTTTTTTTTTTGTTTTACATGAACAGAATAAAAAAAAAAAAAAAACAGGGATAACCAAAAACAAAAAACAGTTCAAATAATAAATACGGAATGAAAACAAAAAAAAAAACGGTAGGAGGGGGGAAAAAAAAAAGAGAGAAATCAACAAAAAAAAAAAAAAAAAAAAAAAAAAAGTAAAAAAAAAAAAAAAAAAAAAAAAACTGAAAAATAAAAAAAAAGGTTTATAAAAAATAAAAACCAAAAACTTAACAAATCTTAGCAGTTTCCAAAACTTTTGTACGCTCGCTTGACTAACGTACACCAAAAACAAACACGGGGGTTAAACTTAATGCAAACCCTGAGGATTTATTGTAACAATGGTTACAATTGTGGCACAAGGCCAAAAAGGGGAGGGGGAAAAGGCTGGTCAACACTTACTATCTTATACCTAGCTAATCTGACTCACGACCCATTCATACATTACAATTTACTCATTCACCACAAGAACTCATCCATCACCGTTCAATCCTCCAACCACCATAATACCACATCCACTCCAAGGGAACCTACCAAAACGCGCCCCAATCCATAAAAATTTGATGATACATAAATGATATACATAAAATTCTAATAATGATAGAATGCAAGGGGAGGGAGGTGAACCCAATAATAAATAAAAATAAACACAAAATACAAACTAAACATAACACATGTTAGTAGGGACCGTCCAACCCTCAAAAAACAGAGAGGTTGCTGTATTCTGCCCAGGGGACAGAATCAAGAGACGCTCTCGCTAAGGGAGTGGGAAAGCGGAGAAAATATTATGCCGGAATGGGAAAATGTAAAGCTGACCCAGTCGAGATAAAAAGGGGGGGCCAAAACAAACTGGGGAGGTTGGGAATCTCGACTTGGACCATAACCAAAGAGCAGCCGGGATACAGGCCAGGAACAACATTTACTCACATTAACTAGGTACACTGAAGCTTGTCTAACCTAACCAAGGGGAGGGTTCCACAGGAAGCCACCCCGATGTGCTATAGGTTGACCTAGAAAAGAAAATCAAGGCTAGCCCCGGTCACACGAACCAGGCTTGCTACTTTTACCCACCTTTCGCTGAAGACTGTCAATGCAATCGTTTTCTATCAGATCTAATCTTCATCTTGAGCTGATGCTATATGGGGCTTGGAGGATTTGCCAGACTGTGAACGGTGTGGCCTTGGCTTAGAAAAACGGCTTCGCATGCCTTCTACCATTGTCCCCGAGTCCGCCCCTTTATGGGACCATGTCGGCGAGCTGACGGCTCGTCTCCCCCGAACAGCTCGTGTCTCATTGATCGCGCATACGCGTGTGAAATGTGTCGCCCCCTGTATTCCGAAGGTGAAACGGATGGTGTTTCTGACGCTGCTGGCCACGGCTCGAATGGTGATTTGACGACGACGCGAAAGGAGGAAGTCTTGCGAGGCAACCGAATTTTCTTATCAGGATCTAATCCGATTCTTTGAGCATCAGCTCAAGATGAAGATTAGATCTGATAGAAAACGATTGCATTTTACAGTCTTTAGCGAAAGGTGGGTAAAAGAAGCGAGCTTGGTTCGTGTGAACGGGGCTATTTTGATTTTCTTTTCTAGGTCAACCTATGGCACATCGGGGTGGCTTCCTGTGGAACCCTCCTTGGTTAGGGTTAGAAGCTTCAGTTACCTAGTTTGTGAGGTTGTGGTTAGGTTAGACAAGTTTGTTCATTTTATTCATATATATATTTTCTCCTAGTTAATGTGAGTAATTTTAACCAGAATCCTGGCCTGTATCCTTAGCCTGTTCCTTGGTTTATGAGTCAAGTCGAGATTCCCAACCTCCCCAGTTTGTTTTGGCCCCCCTTTTTTCATCTCGACTGGATCAGCTTTATATTTTCCCATTCCGTATAATATTTTATCCCTTTTTCCACTCCCTTAGCGAGAGCGTCTTGATTTGATTCTGTCCCCTGGGCAGAATACAGCTCTTTTGAGGGTTGGACGGTCCCTACTAACATCAATTATGTTTAGTTTGTATTTTGTTTAATTTTTTAGTTTATTATTGGGTTCATCTCCCTCCCTTCATTCTTGATCATTATTATAATTTTATGTATATTGTTTATTATCATTTTAAATTTTTATGGCATGGGCGTTTTTTATAGGTTCTCCTTGAGAGGATGTGGTATTATGGTGGATGGAGGATTGAATGGTGATGGACGAATTTTTGTGGTGAATGGGTAAATTGTAATGTATGAATGGGTCGTGAATCTGATTAGCTAGGTATAAGATAGTGTTGACCAGCCTTTATCCTCCCCTTTTTTTTCGGCCTTGTGCCACAATTTTGTACATAAATATGAAATAAATAATTGGAAAAAAACATAAAGCTCCATCTAGCCATAATGTATTAAAGGTTGATGTGTTGGTTTTTGAAACGAATCAAGTTGGACAAAATTTTTCGTCAAATTGAACTGTTAAGTTTTTTGATTTGATTTTCTAAAACCTTTTTGAATTCTTCTTCAATTTTTAGTTTGTTTGTGTATTTTTTCTTTTTCGTTTTTTTTTACTTTTTTTTTTTTTCCTTTCTTGCATTTTCACCCCCTGACCATTGTTTTTTGTTTTGCAACAACTTTGTTTTGTATTTATTTGTTTGAATTATCTTTTGCTTGTCCACGTTCTTCTTTACGTTTTATTTTCTAGATATCCTTTTTTAAAAGATTTAAAAATTTAAAAAAAAAATACAGTTTTACGTTTTTTTCGAATTCGAAAATTCCGACGTCACAAAACGTAAACAAAACTCCATCAGTGGAAACACTTTATGCCGGTGCAAACCTATGATAATTTGTCACCGTCATTCATGTCGAAAACACAGGCCTTGTCCGAAAGTGGACCGAGGAAAAAAGACTCTGCGTTTTACGAAGAACAACGGGTGAAATACGAAGAGTATTTTAAAGGGAATGACTTTGTAAATTCAATCCCAGAGGCCTGACATACGCTATCAAGGTAAAAGTTATATCTAAAACACAAAAGAAAAAAAACCCATTTTTATCTTTTAGTTCAACAGAGACAAAGTGGAGGATCGTGTCTGAGAAACAAGATTGATTGTCAAGATTTTGGCCCGTTAAGAAGTATTAACCTTGTTTCTTGCTTTTTTGTTGTTCAAGAGCAAAATATTTCAAAGCAGTTTTCTAAATATCTGTCCAAGCAAACTTTACAAACAGCCAAACGGAGGTATAGTTCAAACCAAAATAACGGTTCACAGTTCTACAATTACATTCCCATTTCTTCCCTTTTAGAACGTTTTTGCAAATTTTGGCCAAGTGGAGGAAATGAGGTTTCAGAAACAAGTCAAATGGGGACTGGGGAGAGGTGGTTGTCCCTAGGGTCCTAAACAGAGACTAATCTGACATCCCAAACGTGCTAACTTGCCTGGATAAGAGAATGCTTTAACTGGTGGAGGGTGGAATAATCTAGGATTGTTGATTCAAAGACATTTGGGCACATGACGTCACTGGATTTGCCCATAAAAGCAGGATATTAAAAAATTCAACAAAGGAGACGAAAACAAAAACAGCAATAAACAACAGCGGCAATTCGACGGGGTGTAATGGAAAGAAAAGGCCGCACCTTAGAGCCTGGACTGAGGTGAACAAATTTCAATCGGATTATTTTTCTCATTTCATGACAGAAGGGGCAATCAACAACAGAAAAGCAACAGAAAAGCAAAATAGAGAAAGTGATTAAAAGAAAAAAATAGTTTACCAATTAAAGTTTACTAAAATTTTTGAAGAAAATTTGATATTTGAAAAAAATGAAAAAACAAACAATGGGTAAGAATGAAAGAATGTAACATTCAATGTATTTAAATTCGATGATTTTTTATATAATGTTTGGTTGATATCGCTTTACTGAAATGGGCAGATGAAAAATGATTAATGTCTTTATGGACAAATTCAGGTTTTATATAAGAGGGAATGCTGAAAGGTTCTCAGCCTAGTTTCGTTTCTTTTTTAAAAATAGATGGCCATTCGAATAGATTTTTAATTCTGGATCGGACTGATAAGTTTGTCGACGTGGTGTAATGTTTAACATATTTGGCTCGCTAGATCAATTACGACTGAGTAGGTGATTCTATCCTCACTCGGTGCTCCCTAGAACAAGCCTTAGCTAGGGAGGCCCCTATGCTACGGTTAATAAATCGCTACATAAAAATTAAATAATGAACAAGTAGGTTAAACTTTTGTTAAATTGTATATGTTTCACTATTTAATTAGATTCATCGGGTTCCGATCAGTACATTTCAAGAAGTCAAAACCCGGAGGGTTCACTTCTTCGACCACTGACGACATGTTTCGAGGCGTTTCAGCGGCATTTCGAGCCGGTTTACCAAGGAGCCTGGTCTTCGTGAGGACGAATTTCATGCTATTTACTGATTTTCCTCGGTTTTTCTGTCTGAAGCGCCTACCTGCAAGGGAGAGATCACGGACGGCGAAGTCTACGGCGCTGATGAAGGTCGGCGAAACAAGTCGCCCAGTCTGGATGGTTTGCCCTATGAATTGTACCCTGAGGCTGTCGCACATCTTTGTCCCGATTTTGACTGTCGTGTTCAACAACTGTTTCTCCAGGTCCTCCCATGATCACGCTGTTGAAACGCTGTTGAAGAATGGCAAGGGTGGGGAACTAGATGATTACAGGCCCATAACTCTGCTAAACACAGAGTTAAAGATTTGGGCCAAGATCCTGCAGGAGCGTTTGCAGTTAGTTGCTGAGTCTCCGTTGGGTCCTGAGCAGACTTGTTCTGTGAGGGCCGAACAATTCAGAGCAACCTGCTTCTGATCCGCACGATCATGAGGGTGTAAAGACGACGATGAGGCCGCGCTGATCAATTTAGATCAGTCCAAGGCATTTGATAGGGTTGACCATCGCTACCTTGCTGCTGTCCTGCAGGCCGCCAATTCAAACCCGACTTCTGCCGTTGGATTAGCCTCCTGTATCGCTCCCCCAGTGCTGTGGTACAGGTGAACGGGAAGTTGTCGGGCACTTTTTGCGCTGTCTAGATCGGTTCGTCAGGGTTGTCCACTGTCGCCCCTACTTTATGCTTTGGCGTTGGAGCCTCTCCTTCGCCGGCTGAGGGACAGGGGGGCGTCCGGCCTACGTGGAATCGCCGTTCCTGGAGGAGCTCGAGCCTGGGTTTCCGCGTACGCCGATGACGTATCTGCTTTCGTGTCGTCCCGCAGCGACATTTAGGTGGTACTGAAGGCACTTGATCGGTACGAAAAGGTGACAGGGGCCAAGATTAACCGCGACAAGTCGTCCGGCTTGCGGTTAGGTGCCTGGAAGGGGGTCGATCTTCCAGGTTGGTTGGACGGACGGTCCTGTCCGCATTCTTGAAGCGTGGTTTGGACCCGACCTCCAGCTGGAGAAAATTGGTCTGAAGTACGAGCAAAGGTCGACGCGGCCAGTCAGACTTGGCGTCGACGGAGGTTGTCCGTGAAGGCCAGGGCGGAGGCGTGTGCCACTACGTTTTCCCCCTGATTGTCCTTTATCGATTGTCCGTACTTCTTCTCTGTAAAGACCATGGGAAGGTGCTCGAGGGTTCGCTATCCTCCATTTTATGGAGGGGACGCAATCATCAGGTCGACAGACGAGTCTGTGCACAACGTCCGTGTCATTGGGGGGCTGGGAATGCCACACCTGGTGAGTCACAAACTCGCCTCGAGGTTGGCTTTCCTACGCCGCGCATTGACGGAGATCCGATTATGGCGGGGATTGTTAGGGACGCGTTCCCCTTTCCTTACTATCAGACCCCCATCTCGCGGGTTGAGCGCCGTCGTAAACCCCGGGATCAATCGGTTTCTTTCGCGAGTGTCGGTCCTTTGTTGGCCGTTCCTCCATCCAGTGACCTTTCACAGCCTAGGAAGGTCTTCTATCGGATTTAGTGGAGGGGCCGCGAAGGATTCTCTACGAGATACGCTCGACTTGTCGGAGGAGGAGTTAGCTCTTTCTGGTCTTGGGCGCCAGCGGCGATTATCTCAGTAACCCTGAGTTTTCGCTTACCTGGCGATTGGCTCGGAATCGGCTGCCTCTCAATGACAAGGTCTTCATATGGGGCTTGGCGGATTTGCCAGACTGTGAACGGTGTGGCCTTGGTTGGAAGAAACGGCTTCGCACGCCTTCTACCATTGTCCCCGTGTCCGCCCCTTATGGGACCATGTCGGCGAGTTAACGGCTCGTCTCGCTCCCCGAACAGCTCGTGCTCATTGATCGCGCATACGCGTATGACAATGTGTCGCCCCCGTATTCTGGGGTGAAACGGATGGTGTTTCTGACGCTGCTGGCCACGGATCGAATGGTGATTTGGACGACGCGAATGGAGGAAGTTCTTGCGAGGCAACTGTCTTTCTCAGGATCTAATCTTCTTTGAGCATCAGCTCAAGATGAAGATTAGAACTGATAGAAAACGATTGCATTCGACAGTCTTCAGCGAAAGGTGGGTGAAAGAGGCGAGCTTGGTTCGTTTGAACAGGGCTAGCCTTGATTTTCTCTTTTAGGTCAACCTACGTCACATCGGGGTGGTTTCCTGTGGAACCCTCCCTTGGTTAGGTTAGACAAGCTTTTGTGTACCTAGTTAATGTGAGTAAATTTTGTTCCTGGCCTGTTCCCGGCTGCATCTTTGGTTATGATCCAAGTTAAGATTCCCAACCTCCCCAGTTTGTTTTTGGCCCCTTTACATTTTCCCATTCCGGTATAATTTTTCGACTGGAGTTGTCTCAGGGCAGAAATTTTTTTTTTTTGACCCCTACTGTCCATGTCCGTAATTTCATTTTATCCTTTTTCCCCCACCCTTTAGCGAGACAAGAGCTCTTGATTCTTGTCCCTGGCCAGAATCCAGCGGCCTCTTTTTTGAGGGTTGGACGGGTCCTACTAACATTTTCATTTTGACTGTTTCGTTTACTTTTTCCCAGTGTTAATATTTTATCCTTTTTCCATTATTGGGAGAGTCATCTCCTTCCCAGCGTTTGATTTCCCTCTTTTACGTTTAGTTTGTATTTTAATTTTAGTATATTGTTTTATTATCATTAAAATTTTTATGGTTTATTATCATGGGCGCGTTTTATAGGTTCTCCTTGAGAGGATGTGGTATTATGGTGGATGGAGGATTGAATGGTGATGGACGAATTTTTTGTGGTGAATGGGTAAATTGTAATGTATGAATGGGTCGTGAATCAGATTAGCTAGGTATAAGATAGTTAGTTGACCAGCCTTTATCCCTCCCCCCTTTCGGCCTTGTGCCACAATTTTTTACATAAGTATGAAATAAATAATGCGGAAAAAATGCGTGCTCGTAGCCCATGTACTAAAGGTTGATGTGTTGGTTTTTGAGCAAGTTGGACAAGCTTTTGGAAATTGAACTGTTAAGTTTTTGATTTGATTTTCTAAAACCTTTTTGAATTCTTCAATTTTTAGTTTGTTTGTGTATTTTTGATTCTTTTCGTTTTTGTTTACTTCCTTTTTTTTTCCTTTCTTGCATTTTCACCCTCCCCATTGTTTTTGTTTGCATTACTTTGTTTTGTATTTATTTGTTTGAATTATCTTTGGTTGTCCACGTTCTTCTTACGTTTTATTTTCTGTTTATCCTTTTTTGGAAAGATTGAAAAAATTTAAGTAAAAAAAAAATACAGTTTTACGTTTAGTCGCGGTCGAAATGGCCGACGTCACAAACGTAAACAAGACTCCATCAGTGGAAGCACCGCCGGTGCAAACCCAAAGTTTGTCACCGTCACATGCGAAAACACAGGCCTGGTCCGAAAGTGGACCGAGGAAAAAAGACTCTGCGTTTTACGAAGAACAACGGTGAAATAAGAAGAATATGTAAAAGGGAATGACTTTAAATTTCCCAGAGGCCTTGAACGCTATCAAGGTAAAAGTTATATCTCTGCTGACAACAGATGTCAAAACCCATAGACTCATTGAGTCAACAGAGACAATGTGGAGGATGCGTTGAAGACCCACAAGATTGCTCTGGTCATGTTGGCCCGCAGAAGTAATACCATGACATTCTGCTTGGTTCAGAGCAAGAGGCAAAAAGCAGCAAAATAACGAATATCTTGTCCACAGCAAACTTGGTGGCTCCAAACGGAGTATATGGGGACAAGAAAACCAAAATAACAGTTCACGGCGTTCCTGTCGACATTCCCAGGACAGAATGGGGGAGCGTTTTTGCAAAGTTTGGCCTATGGAGGAAGGGTCCGGTCAGAAACAAGTCAGGGGATAGCAACCGAGACATAGTGCTTAAGGGGTCCTCGACAGAGACAACTTTCGGGACATCCCAAACGTGCTAACTTGCCTGGATAATGTAATGCTGGTGGTGGTGGAGGTAGGAGACCGTGTTGTTGGGCGTGTAGTGCGGTTGGGCACATGACGAAGGAGTGCCCTTGAAAAAACCAGCAGCCAAAAAGGAGACGCGAGCAGTAGCAGCAGCAACAGCAGCGGCAGAGGTGGCAATTAACGAAAACTGAAGGACAACTCAAGCCTGGACTGAGGAACAAAGGGGAAAGTTGCAAAAACCCTCTCTCCCAGTAAAGGACAGAAATGGAACAACAACAGAAGCCCCAGCAACAGCAACAGAGAATTCCCCCAGCAGCAACAACAGAAACCTCAGCAGCAACAACTTCCACAGCACCAACAACAGAATCACCAGCAGCCGAAACAGCAACAGGAGCAGCAGAATCAACAGCAAAAGGAGCAGCAGAAACAACAACAACAAAAACTGCAGCAAGAGCAGCAGCAACACCTCCACAAACAGAAGCAGGTGGAGAAAGAAACACCAATGAAGGTGGACAGAATGCCTCCACCGCGAGCTGCGTCCCTGAAAAGAAGCAGGGAAGAAGATCCAGAGGAAATAGAACCAAGACATTCTGGTCGTAGTAGGGAAGGAGTCCCAGCATGGACAGAACCAAGCGGCACTCCTTCCCTGCTTCGCCAACAAGATTTCCAGCTCCCCAAAGTTAAGAGCGTCCCTTGATAATTCCCGTGCTCCATCCCCCTTTTCCCAGCTACACCCCTAAGTTCACCTACTTGAAATGCAACGTCTACTTCCTCCCCTCCCCATCGTGCAAGGGAGAAGAAAAAAAAGAAGAAATATATCCTACATCCCATGGGATTTGTAAAGTGGATAAGGAGGAGGCCAAAAAAGGCCTACATACAAAAAAGAGCACTTTTAAATGTCTTGTTTAAACTTGAGGTGGATGGGAAGTCGGTGGAAGACCCACGAAACTTCCTTAACGCCCCGGGAGTCATCACCGTCGTAAGAGACACTGGGGCATACCTGAAAGTGTGGAGTCATATATATGAGGCTCAAGTAGCCTACCCTAAAATAAGGGTGTGTGAAGAAAATAATGAAGACTTGAAAAAAGTTCAATTTTTATTTTGGGGGGTTCTTGTTCTGCTCCATCCTCTTTGTATAGAGCTATTAAACTAACATACCTCACGGACGTTGGCGGTTTTTTCCTGGGTGGTCGTATGAACCCGAATGACATTCCGAAACCTTCCATTTATAGCATGGTGGTCCCATAAAGCTGGGATTTCCGCCCCGTATGTGAATAGGTTAATTCTGTTTTTCTATTTTACAGGACTTAGAAGATGTCAATTAAGATAGCTACGCTGAATGCAAGAGGCTTGAGGGATCGTGGATGTTGCCGCGATCGAAGAGACCCACTTTATTTGCAGTTCCGATGCGTGTGTGCTGGAGGATGACTTTGTCGTCTATTCAGCATATGGGGACCGGTTTGCCAGAGGAGATTCTTTTGCTTGCTGGACGTACTCTTGATGCGAAGGTGGACCTTGTGAATACCGATGCCGAGGGCCGGTTGATCGTAGCCGATATTGCCGTGAAAAGTGGTTCGTTCCGAGTCGTTGCGGTTTATGCGCCCAATGACCGGGAGGAGTAAATCGTTTTTCGGCGGTTGGGGGCGTTCTTAGTGGATTCAACGCGCCCTGGTTTTAATGGGGACTGAATGCCATCCTAGACCCTGTTTAGACAGGGGCGGAGGTGCTATCAGGGAGAAGGACGATCGTAGCCTGGTTGATCTGATCGACGATTATGGTCTCGTCGATAGATACCGGGTCGATCACCCTGGGGAAAAATGTGGACGTGGGCTCTTAATTGGCCTTTTGAAGAGGTAGTTAGATACCTTGACAGAATGTTAGTTAGAAGAGCCGACATAGATCTACTAGATTGTCCCACGTTCCACTGGTAGGCTATTCGGATCACAAACTCGTTTGTGCCCGGGTGGCGTTAGAACATAGGCCCAGAATGGCTGGCTACTGAAGTTCAATCTGTCCTTACTGGACAGGCGGGACTACCAGGAGCAGCTAACTAGACTGAATGCAGCGGGAGCCAGTGGGGCGGTAATCGGGAATAGGTGGTGGGAGCGACTTAAGTGTAGGATTAGGTCTTTCACCACTGATTTCAACGAGCGGCGTGCTCCAGATTGAGCTGAAAAAGGTGAAGACGCTTAAGGCTAGTTTTTCTCCCCGGCGGTTTTCTCTTTTCTTGTTTTTTACAGATAGCCTTATTAGGAGGCCCTGGATCGTTTGAATAGCGAGCGTTAATATGGGCCAGGTAATTTCACATAAGTTACAAGATGTCTTAAGAAGCGGTGAATATGGGCGCAGATCTGTGCAGGGAAGAGGTCCGTCGAGGTGGCGATCGTTACATTCGTGAAGTTTTTTTCCCGGAGCGGCGTACCTTTCTTTTTCACTGACGACATGTTTTTTTTTTTTTTTTTTTTTCAGAGAGTCGGTCTCCGTGAGGAGGGAGTTTCGCAGCTATTTGGCTGACTTTCCTCAGCTTTCGCAGACTGAGGCGGCTAGCTGCGATGATGATGATCATCATTACAAGGGGATGCCTTTGGTTTGGCATCAATTTGGATACTGACAAGGGAATAGTCTGACGTACTTGGTGGGGAAGAGTAATACTTTTGCTTTCAGGGCAGAATATTGAGTAAGAAATAAATATGAAAAAACTTTTATTCATAAATTTATAAAAAATGAGATAATTTGCAAATTTTTATTACATATTTATAAAAAATGAGATAATTTGCAAATTTTTATTACATATTTAGCGCTGGGCTTAAAAAAGCCCAGCGCTAAATATGTAATAAAAATTTGCCGAATAGTTATATGTACGTATAAATTTACATGCTTAATTCGAAAATAACAGAAATTTTTGATAAAATCTACCGTTTAGGAGTTATCGACAATAAAATTTCGAATTCATTCGCGTAACGGCATGGCAGATATTACTAGCATTGTTTACATACATTCACTGCTGAGTAGATTTGCGCGGAAGATTACATTGTTAACGGCCTTTTTATGGTTCTTACTACTAGACTGAATTACTGCGCAACTAAAGACACATTGCGTACACAATAAAAAAAAGATTATTCCGCAGCAAATATCTGCAAACGCCAGTAATGGCTGCTGCGACGCGAATGAGTTCGAATTTCTACTGTCGATAACTTGAAAACAGTAGATTTTATCAAAATTTGTTATTTTCAGATTAAGCATGTAAATACACCTAAATATAACTTAACTATTTGGCAAATTTTTATTACATATTTAGCGCGTGGCTTAAGCAAATTACCCATGTTTGTGAACAAGAAAATTTTAAAACATAACGAAGAGTAACTGTAATTTAATTTATAATTTTAAAAAAAATGGATTTTCTGAACATTTTTCTTTATCTGCCGCCATACACACTCTTGTCTTGAAATATAAAATTATTCTTGTAAATAAGCTGTCTAATAAATAAATAGAGTTTGTTGTCAAGAATAAAGAATATGTAAATAATTAATTCCACTTTCATATGTTTGGATTTTCATTGCTTTTTAAAACAATTGACATTGACGAGAGGCAAAAAAGTGTACACTTACACGCAATAGCAGTGTCAAAGGATTATTAACCGTGTTTTTGACACACCATTCTCCTTTTTATTTGTTTTCTGGTGCAATGTTAAATATTGCCTATTTTTCTTATAACAGCAAAACAGATAAATCGCAATACCCCCTAAATTACGAGATATCGAAAAGAGAATGATTGCAAGTTTGAAATTGACCCTCAAAATTTCCACAAAGTTTTCTAACATATTCTCAGTAATAAAAACAATTCACTGAACATTTCATTTAGGATCATAATTCCCTTATTTTTAGGTAAATTTTTGCAATCTTGTGTAATACATAAAATAAAAAGTAAAACTAAAAAAAACTTCAGTCACTTAGTGAAAAGTAAAACTAAAAGTTGATAATTGTAATCGTTTCTTTAAAATAAATTCATATTTAAAATAATATTCATAAATAATTTAGTGCTAAAAAAAAACGAAAACTATGTTTAAACGTCAATAAACAGGAAAAGATTGAATGTAATCTTAAGGGAAATCTATTTAAAATGTGTTACTTTTTTTATGCTTGCTCTTTTCTAGATTTAAAATAAGGAACTTTTTCGGTACACACCGGTCATCCAACATGGCCCCGAAATTAAAATCGTATATCCCAGTCTGTGAATTTATTCTAGTGGTTATCGGTTCTCTATTAGTACGATGGTGCATTTCTCTCGGAGGATATTCAGGTGAGGTTCACAAATAAATATGTAAACTGTATTTCTACTTCAAAAAACAAGTTTCCATTCTTATTTAGCCCTGACAAAAATGTCCACTGTTGACGTGTTTTTTTTTTTTAATCTTTCAGTGGAACTCCTCGTTTTTACAATTGTAAATTCAAATTGGTATTTTGATTTTGTTATTATTGTCCTATATTTTAAATATGTATGGTGCCGGAAATTATATCGTTGAAATGTATGTGATCGTAGGCTCTATTCGAAAGCTGCCCGTCCGAGTCTAGTTGACGCGTATTGAACTTTACAGATTGAAAAATTACTTAACTACAAAGCAACGAAAAATTATCAGAAACAAATTATTGAATAGTGTGCATCTTTTTCGAGATTGATTCTTAAACTTTTACTTACCCAAGTGTGAACCTTCGGAACAGTAGGTGTAAATTTGAAATCCTTAAGTTAACTCCCATTGTACTTCTAAAAAAACAAAGACTTATGACGGAATTCTGTAGATGAGATGATATGCCTTTCCATTCGTTATTTACCTGACCTGTTCACTAAGGCAGAATGTGACACTGTGTGTGTGTGTGTGTTGGTGGGTATGAGTTTATTAACAATTTTAACATTAACAACCAAAATGAGTATATGTATAACTTGTCCAGATGGAAGGCATCTCAAAAGTAGTTGTATTGTCTATAACTTTCAGAAATCATTAATTAACAATATAATGATAATCTACTTAATCCAACATTTTTCAGACACTCGAATTTCATTTTTGTAAAGTTGCTGTTAGTAACAACGTTTCAGCCGTTCTCTTTAAATTAGACTTGAGGTGAGAGTATGGCTGATGGTCATGTGAAAGAAGACTAAGAGTACATATTCTCTCTGGAATGAGGCCGAGATAATTGACAGGAATCCTTGTAGCAAGTGAGGAAGCTGAAGGTGCCTAAGTTGAGATTATTTATCAGATGTGAATTTTAAAAACTGGTTTTCTTTACCAAGCAAAGTTGGTGTTTGGGATATCCACCACCTACTTGGCATACATCTGACACTGTGGCAGTATAATAATTTAATTGGGTCCAAATTTTTATTTTGAATATTTATTAAGAACTTTGAAATTCTTCCAGTTGCTAATGGCAAAAAGAGACCCTTTTTTTTCTTTTTTTTTTTTTAAATAAAGATATGTTTGAAGACTCCTAAAATAAAATGTAATGCTATTTTTTGCATCAGATAATTTTAGTACAATTTTATTTATTATTTTCCCAACTGTTAGATTATTTTTAGCATGGAAGTTCAAAAAGGAAATAATTCTGAATTATCCTTATGGTATATAGAGATGAAGTAAAGGCCAAATTTACTGTCTATAGTACTATTTATTGGTGACTTCATTTGGTTACAGTGTTAAACACTGTAGTGTAACCAAATGAAGTCAACAATAAATGGTTGACTATCGTCATAGTTCTTTTTTGTGATTTGAGAGTTCATACAGGGTTGTTGTTAACTGTAACACACCACTGTGGTCAGAGAGGCCCAATCCAATCAATTGGCTGGTCATGTCAAGCCTTATCCTATATAACCCACATCAAACTTACAGCTAACACCACACATCATCCCCAATCCACCACTAATACTTGACTAATTTATTCCCAAATATATGATAGAAAGTGGTGGCTAAGTTTGAAAGAAAAAAACTCAACATGGTTGATTTACCACTGACATTTTGAGGTACTTAAACTGAAGAAACTAAGGAATTACAGGTGCTTGAAGTTGCTCTCAAGGCAAGTATACCATCTACGTATCCCTGTCATGGCAAGATGAATGGGTTTCCCCCTTGTCATGTCCCAATTTTGAGGTGGGTGGGGCAGTGCGATGATGATGAAGTTAAAAATTTTCTTATGGGGAAAGAAAAACTAAAAAAGAAACTACATGTTGATTCAGGATTGGAAACAAATTATGAAGGATTCTCTGATTACTTCCCAAGATTCATAATACTTGAGTCAGAGGGAGACAGTCTTCTAACATGTATGCCACCCATTTTTAATCAAAAAAGTGATATCTATGAATATCGACCCCACAAATGTAAAGAAACTAAAAAATGGAACTCTACTTGTGGTGGTAGGAAATAAAAAATATGCCAACACCTTACTGAAAATGAGTAAATTTTATGAAAGTCGTATAAAAAGTTACTCACATAAAAACTTGAACACTTCCAAAGTGCCTATGTGCCTTCTATGTGCCTTAGAAGAGATAAAAAATGAACTAAAGAACCAGGGTGTCATGGATGCCAGAAGATTGTCCATAAAAAGGGATGGACAGATGATCCAAACAAACACTTACATAATAACTTCAAGTATAAAAATAAGGTATGAAATAAACATAGTGGAGCAATTTATTCCAAACCCTCTCCACTGCCATAAATGTCAAAAGATTGGACATCATGAAGATGTGTGCAGAGGAGGGTACATATGCAAAATATGTGGCAAGAAATCCCCAGACCATGACCAAAATGAATGCACCAAAATCCCAAATGTGCAGCATGCCAAATATGGCAAAAAGGAAAAAGCATAATGAAGTTAAAACATAGAATCTCTCCTTTTCAGAGGCCATGAAAATCATAGAAGCACAATTTCAAAAAAAGAGTTATGCTGATATGACTAGAGAGGAAATATTATAAATAAATGAAAATAAGTCAGATTACTCCCAAAATCTAGTCACAAGATTACTGCAACTAGAACCAAATGACTGGCAAACATTCATAAATGAACTGAGGCCTAGTCTCATTATGAAGACCCCCATCCATAAATGAATCATACCAAAAAGATAAGCCAACATTCCAAATTCTGTAAAAGAAAAAAATGAAAAGTCAAAGGTAAATTCATGATAAATCAAAAACTTTTTAACCCCAAAAATATAACTCCTCCTGAACAAGAAAAAGAGAAAAAGAAGGAAACTAATATCAATGAGGTCCCCACTCAAAATAGATTTGATGTACTGAAACCTGAAAAAAAGAAACTAGCAAAAATAAACAAGAATATCATAAAAGCAAAACAGAGTATGGCTCAAAACAAGCCAAAGCACTTTAGTAAAGATTCTCAAAAAGACAAATCAAGTGAGAAGAAAAAAGATTCAGGAAAAAAGCCCTTAAAATTGACCCCCTCAATGAGCAGAACCAATAGTACAGAAAGTATGATTACTAATAGCTAAACTTAAGATAATGGCAAAAAACATCCAGCAATTGAATATCTGTAGTATCAAACCCAATCTGGCGGAATTGATACTACTAATTATGAACATACACCCTGCAGGAAACTCATCTTAAAGAAAATAAGGAAATAAACATAAAGAATTACACAGCCTACAGTTATATATATAATCAAGCAAATAGCACCTCACAGGGAACCTCAATATTAATCCATAATAAAGTTCCACATAAACAATTAAATCTGAACTCAAACTTAGAGGCATTTGCTATATCAGCAACAATTAAAAACAAAACAATTGCCATATGTTCAGAATACTTTTCTCCAAACAACACTATTAAAGAAACAGAATTGGCAAATCTAACAAAACAACTTCCAAAAACCTATATCCTAATGGGAGACTTTAATAGTCATAACAATATGGAGCAATGAAAATACCAATAAAAAAGGTAAAACAATAGAAAAACTCATTAACAGAGAGAACCTTTTCCTATTCAACAATAAAAACCCTACATATCTATACCCAGTAACTGGGTCATACTCATCGATTGACCTTACCATCTGTGTTCCAACACTAACCTTAAATTTTAAATGGAAAGTGCATGAAGGTACATGTGGGAGTGATCATTTCCCTATCATACTTGAACAAAATGACCCTGAACCTGAAGATACAACTCCCAATTGGAATCTTCATAAGGCTGACTGGGAAAAATACGGAAAACTCTGTCAAAATCAGCTAATCCCTGAAACAAACTCCAACCAAGGGGATCATATAATATTCCAAAATACTACTCTCTATTGTAAAAGAAAGCATCCCAAAATTTCAATCTGCAACAAAACTTAACGAACATTGGTTTAACCAAGAATGCAAAGAAGCTATCAAGAAACGCCACACAACTTTAAGGAAATTTGATAAAATCCAACATCAGAAAATCTTGATAACTATAAAAACTGCAAGTTATCTATCATTCTGAAATACTCAACATCAAAATGAATCATCCAGATCATTTACCAATTACAAACAAATGGCAAAAACAATGGGACACTTATACAAACAACAAATTACAGAATGTTAAAACTACCATTTGAGAATGGTAGACTGAAAATATCAAAAGCAGAAGACAACAAATAGTACTAACTCACCTCCACATAGGCCACACCCAAATCACTCACAAATATCAACTGGAGAATGAAGAACCCCCAATATGTATAGGATGTCAAGAGAGACAATCAGTAAAACACATATTGCTGGATTACAAAAAAAGATATTACGAAATAAACAATTTGAGAGAACTCTTCAACAAAATTCACTCTTCCAAAATAATAAACTCAGTGTCCAGTTTACCAAGATCTTTACGTTGTAAATTGCACTTGTAATATCACATTTGTACACAAAGTCTGGGTCCAGTTTTGCAATCAAGTATGTTGTAAATTGGGCTTTCAATTTTAGAGCCACTTTACCCATTTCTACTTCTAAACTTCCTTCTTTTTTTTTCTTTTTTTTTTTTAAAGTGAATAAAAAAAAATTATAAACAGAACAAACTATACAGGAAAACACATTTTGCCAAAAAAATGTTAATTTTAGCTTAACCAAATCTTGACCATTTTTTTTTAATAAGCCCGTCTCAAATCTGAGAAAATTATACAATTGTTTGGTTATTCCATTCATGATTTCTTTAAGGAACAAATTACAATATATTTTCAATAAAAGTTGCTTCTGATTTTTATTGCTATTAGTTCAAAGAAAACTGATCATCTTAAGTGCTCATAAAGTAATTCCGTTTCCATCTTAATTACTTAAGAAGTATATTTTTTCTTAAATTGGAAAATTTAATTTGTAAAATTGGTGAAATATACTTGTTTTAAGGAATTCTAGACACTTAATCATTGACCTTTCTCGAAAGATTCAAATTTCATGCCTAAAATGGAAATCATCAAGAACAATACAAGAGGTTAATGATGTATTTCTTTCTTGCAAAAAGTTATACACTTTTTATTTAAAACAATCTTTAAAATGTGTTCCTTATTGCAGAATTCTGTGGCACCTTGCATTATTAGAAATAGTCATAGAAATATGATTTAATTTTTTTTACTCGGTTTATTAAACAGGTTGTTGATTTTTTTTTTTTTTAAAACGGAAAATAATTGAGTTGAAAATAATTCACTAAGATTGTACTTAGACGATCCTAAGGAAAGAAGAAGGAAGGGGAAAGAAAAGAGGAAGAAAAGGAAAAAAAAAAAAGAGAGATGGATGATGCATGACCTGGTCATAAAAAACAGGTGTCAGAAAGATATCTTGGCCTCTAGCGTGTTGACCGAATTTTTAAAGACAATAGAGAATTGTTATTTGAAATGAAAAATCATTTAAAGGGAGAAAAAAAACGGGGCTTGATGACAGTGTAAACCAGAAGAATATCGGTCAAAGCATCTAGCCTACTTTTTGCGTGGAAAGACACATTATCAATTTGGAGAAAGGGGAAATTTTTTTTAGAACAATAGAAACGAAATTTTTTTTAATCGGAGAAAAGTGTCTTTTGGGTTGAGGGGAGGACCGGTGGAACTGTATACAGATTCTGACCTGTTAAAAATTGGAAACCCACATTGATAAAGTGAAAGACATTTTCAATGTAGATAATTAAGATTTTCTGACTGCCGGGTCTGACAAAAACAAGAGGTGAAAAAAAAAACGATTGTCTCAGATCACAGATGGCGCCAATATTCTTTCCTGAAGTCACATCTAATTAGCGGCAGGCTGTTTTGACAGAGCCCAGGTGAGAAAAAAGCCAAGATTGTCATTTTTTACGTGCGAAAAAGGGCAAAATTAGATTTTGTTTTTTTAAAACAAGAACGATGTAACCACGCCCGAAAGGAGATGGAGGCGCCCGAACAACAATCTCATTGGCCGGAAACGGTCACGTGATATGCGGAAAGAAGAGAAAGAATGCCCAATCAGGAACCATTGGTTAAAAAACGGTCACCTGACATACGAGAAACCGAGAGATGGGTGTACGCCCCCCCACCAAAGGCACTGTGAGGAAGTAGGGGTGAAAAACAATAGCGATAATGGGGAAACAGAAATAATGCGACTTTTGGAATTATCGAGAAAAACCCTGACGCCGACAGACCCACCCCGGTTTGTTGCGGCGTCAATAAAAGCAGGACCCCAGTCGACAGAAATCAGTTGAGTTGAGAGTTGCGGCTGGACCGCGGCAAGAAAGCCTTTTTCACCCAAGTCGAAGACAAGAGAATCTTTTCCACCCAAGTCGAAGACAAGAGAATCTTTCCACCCAAGTCGAAGACAAGAGAAGTTCCAGCCCAAGTAGAAGAGATCAAGAAGATTGCGGCTGAAGTCGAGAGAAGATTCCAGCCCAAGTCGAAGACAAGAGAAGTTCCATCTAAGTCGACGAAGAAGAAGAATCAAGAGAAGAATCAACTGCGAATGATCGATAGAAATTAGCCCCAGTGTCGAACCAAACCACACTCCGACATACACAATTCTAAAGAGTAGGCAATTCAAAATCTTTAGGTTGTGTGATAGAAGCTTGTTGCCATAGTCCACAGAGCGGGTCGGGAATTGAGAACAATTTTGTTTTTATGTAACGGACATTAGATATAAAAGGTTGTTACCCTTTTTTTTCATCAGCAATCCTTTTTGTCTCGTGAGTTTTTTTTTTTTTTTTTTTATTTGTGTTTTGCCACCCCGTCGGACTCAACTTTTATCGGCCCCAATCCCTGCTGGTCCCGTCTGTCTAAGATCTAAACACAGCGTGGGTAGACAGACCGGAGATCAGTACAGTTGCTTCAGTAACCAGGTATTGGAAGCGAGTTGAGGAAAGGCGAGGCTGGTGATCATCCAACCAAAGGGTTGGAGCGGCACGCTTGGAACCAGGAGGAGCGACCAGGAGAGCGACGTCACAGTTGGCGCCGTAACCAAGGGATTCGACCCTGGGCCAGGTGTGTAACCGTCACATGTGGTGCCGTGACCAACGGATCAACCCTGAGACAACCACGTCACAATTCTTATAGAATGAATCTAATATTTTGTATGTCAGGTAAGTATACATTAACTGCAAATAAGAAAAATAAAAATTATTTGCCTTCAGTGTGTGGTGGGGTGCTTGTCCGGTGAGATTATACTTGATTTTCATGGTGGTTGAAAATAGGCTACTCAATTTAAAAACATTACAAATCTCTGAACAGTTATACATCAATTATATAATTTAGCATGTAGATAATCTTGCTAGCATCATTATTTTTAGCAAAATATATTTATCTGATTATTATTAATATCAAATAGTATATGTAGATTTATTGGTGACAAGGTGAATATCTTGAAAAATAATGAAAATTATCTTTCTAGTTTGATATTATGAGATGAACAGGTAAAGTGTCAAAAATGAAATTAGTGAACTGAGTTCGAATTCTGGCATGAATCCACTTCTCTCTTATATGCTATTTAACAGGGTAGTCTAGGATCTCTAACCTTGGGTGGCAGCTGATCAGAAGGATCATTTTGAATTTAAAACTGTGGGGAAGGAAATTACTCTATTATATTTCCTAAGAAGTCAAGGTAATTCACAGATCTGTGGAGAGTAATTATCATTTATGTCCTAAAGAGACATGGTATTTAAAATAAATAAAAAACAATATATTATAGATTTTAGGTTTGTTTTGAATTGGTTTTCTTTCTGTTGAGTATAAAAAAATACTAGTTCACTCATACAATTTTACTTCTAAGTAAATGTAATATTTTTCAGCAGCTTCATTTTTTAAATCTACATTCATATAAGAAAATGCTAAATAAAGGAACTGTCAGCAGTTTTAATGTCGATGTTAATTTTCTTTTAATTCATGTATAGAAATACATATTTTGTACATAGAATCTAGGTATTTCTTTAAAAATAAGTAGTCATTTTTGCCTAAGTGTTGCTTGAATAAAGGTTGATAGATATCCTTGTTTTGCTCCCTGCATTGGATAAATCTCAGTTGTCTCAGTAAATTATCTCCCAAATTCCTAATTTGAATTTTTATTCTGATACCATGAACTGAAAATTCATCAGCCTATGAAACTTTTAGTGAATCTAAATAATTAATTTCATATGACTATCACTTGACTGATAAGTTTTTGATAGTGTTTTAAAGATATATGATTATAGTTTAATTTTGCATCCTTGTTGACTTGTGTGGGTCTTCTTATGTCTTGACTTTGTCCATTGATCTATTATTGATCCATTCTCTTAAGTGTTTATTGTACTTTTTCACAGAACATAGAACTCAAGATCAACAAGTATTTGATTCTTCACAAATGTTTTCATTTTGCCTTGAAATTGAAAAATTCTGATTACAAAGTAAAAGTCATTCTATTGGTTATTCAATCTGTTGCTTAAAATTTAATTGTCTATATTGTGATTTTGAATTTGCCTTTCTATCTTTGCTTTATATTGCAAAATATTCAGGAATACCTCTGTACAGAAAAAGCCTACCTACCTTCAAAACATCTGAGGGTGTGCATCTGCTGATGCTATTGGCTCCATGATACAAATAAAAACTAAGGTAGACCCATTCTGACAGTTGTAACAGAAAACAGTTGATGGAATAGTGTGGATGTGTTGTCTGTGGATTAGTGTACCTACCTTCAAATACATGTAAACTCAGAGGCAGTGAACAAATAACAATACAAAAAAAAACAGTTGTGGGAAGAGTGGATTTGCTACCTTTTGTATGTGTAGCAGTGTGAATTTGTGACCATTCATTTTACTTATTTCAACCATTAGATGAAGTACAAAGCTTTCAACATCAAGACTATCAGTAGTTGAATGGATTGAAAAACTGAGCTAGTGTGTGAGAGTGGACCAAGTCTTTCTATCAGTGCATTTGCCATATACCAACAGTTTAGTGCTAAAGTGTGGACTGATGTGAAGCAGATAAAACATACCTTCCTTGAGACACTTCAATGGACTCCTTTATAGCCTACAAACCTTATGCAACGGCAAGATGACAAATATGTATCTGGCAGAGCTACAAAAGCTATCCCAGTTATTAGTTGGCATTGCAGAGTAAGCTCATGCATGTGCATTTGTGGCTGGATTGTCAACTCACATTAAGTAATCTTTCATGCATCTTCCCACATAGTGATAGACCAAATATTAGCTCAGGACAAGGTGATCATGAAAGACAAAATCTTGGCAGATAAACTAGTTGCAGCTGCCGCATGACCAGTGTACAAAAATGGAGAATCATGCTGCACAGAGAATCGCCCAGGAAAAATTACATGCTTTAGGTGTGATGGGCAGAACCACCTGGTGAGAGACTGCCCAAGTCAGCAAGGAGAGGCAAGTAGATATCGCAGTTGGAGAATACTTGAACAATTGCGATGTTATCAATGCAACCTATTAGGTCACTTGACCCAGGATTGCTTGAGAAATGGATTAGGAGAGAAGAACATTAACTCTAGTCTCTTTCCCCAAAAAGATCTAGATATGTCATTTGTTACCCACAATGGAAATCCCCAGAGATGTTGTGGAGTTGACGGAGTTCAGCTTCGAGTGAATGGTTTGGATCTGGTGATGGTTGAAGTGTTGGTTGTGGAGGGAAAAGTGCTTGATTTTGACTTTCTGCTAGGGATAGAGAATGAAATCATTGGGCAGACTTAGCATTAATTGAACAGGTGAAGTGTGCTTCACCAATGGATGACATATCAGTGTGTGTGGCACTCAAAATTGATGATCCTACTTTCAGCATGCAGTTCTCATGCACTTCTGCAGGTCAATACCTGCAGAAGTGCATGAGAACTGCATCATGAAAGTAGACAAATGGTCAATAGACAACCAAAAGAAGAATCTATCAGAGTATTTTATTCCCTAAAACATTAGTGAAAATTACAAGGTACTGCAATTGTGGTTAGATAATAGATGGCTACTACTGTACCTCGAGAAGAAAATCAGCCCACTCAAGAGACTTATTCCATTAATGGCAAAATGTGTACCCTGTGATGCCACCCAAAAGGGTGGCATCTTTTGCTAATCCACTGTGCATTTAGATTTTGATATCACATTTTCTCTGTTAAAACATTTCCCACATACTTAACTTTCTTTTGATGTTGACACCTTCAATTCTCATCTTTCCTGCTGACAACCATACTTTCTGTCTTCTTACAGTTCTTTTTTTCTCACTTTCCTTTATGACCTTGTCTAGAAGGTCCTATAGTTTTCTTTCTGTTTCTGCCATCAACACAGTATCAACAGTTTATTTTATATTAAGATTACATCCACCAATGATAAATTTTGGTAGGGTTTACAGTTCCTTTAAGATAGCCTCATTGTAGAAGTCTAGAGAGAAGACACATCCTTGTCTTATGCTTCTTTCTATCTTTGTGTAGCTATTCAGTTCATTTTTTATCTGTATGCAGGAAGTTTGCTTCCTGTATACATTCTGGATTATTCTAGCAACCTTTTCATATAGGTCTAGTTTTCCTGGTAGTTCAAATAGATCCTTGTGTCATACCTTGTCAAATGCTTTTGAGTAAGACATAAGTGCACATCCTTCTGAATTTGTGTTGTTCTCTCCAATATCATTCTGATCATAAATATTGCATTTCTTGTTCCAGAGTCTTTGAGAAACCACACTGTTCTTGCCTTATTTTGAGTTTAATTCTGCTTCACACTCTAGTCATCATTGACTTGCTTATGTGGCTCATTAAGCTGATTGTTTGCACTTGCTTATGTGGCTCATTAAGCTGATTCATTTGCACTTGGTTTCTTTGGTATTGCTACTAAGGTAGATCTACTGAGGTACTTCAGTATGTTGTCATTCATATATTTTGTTTTTTTACTTCTGTGATCTTGGCAATGCCAAAATCCTCTAAAACTGGGAGCATTTCTGTTACAATCACATCAAGACCAACTGCTTTGTTCTAATTCATCTTATTTAGTGTCAATCTTACTTCAGACCAATATTACTGGCCCTTTTATATTTTTGTGTGTTGTAGGTTTCTCTCTCACATTGTGAAATAGTTCTCTGATGTATTTGCTCCATTTTGGGAGTATTTTTCTTTTCTCTATTATGAATGTTCCTTTGTTTTATTTTATACAGTCTGTTGATGAGCTCACCTTTTGTCCTGTTCTTTTATTTTGCTTTATCTGTGTTGCTTACCCTTTCTATTTCTGCACACTTTTCATTGAACTACTGTTTAGCTTATGTGCTTCTGTCACACATTTCAAAAAAATGCTTTTATATAAATTTTTGAAAAGTTTTAATGCTTAAAAATGTCAAAGTTGACATTAAAAATGAATCATAAGTTACAGAAAAATATTGTTTTTAAATATGGTCAAATTTATTGAAAAAATTTAAGAAGAAGAACTCACATTATTTTATAGCCCCTCTCATTTCATTTCAAAGTTATGAAAAAAACCTAAATGCTGAGTCTGCACTGTAAACTTAATGTAATCATCAAAATATTGTTGTTATGAAATGGATGGTTCAGATTTTTAATTTTTTTTTTTAAAGAATTTTTCCAAAAACAGATTTGTTTCATTTTTTCATAATTATATAACTATAATGTATTATTATAAATATATAAACATTTAAATTATAAATATATAATTTATTAACTAGAGGATTTGTTTTGTTAATAGGTGTTGATAGGCTCACCTATTGTCCAGCCCAAACTCCTTCCATATCTTTGAATAGAGAGAGGTTCATCCCTTGCTCTGATCAATCAGTTCTCTTTCTTTCTTTCATAATATCATAATGTTTTGGTGATTGGTCTCACTATTTGTGACTTTCTATTGTGAGGGTGCTCATGTCTTGCAGCTTTGGGTAGGTGTCCCTTTAGCATGTTTTTCAGCAGTTGCATAATATCATATTTGTAGTGTTATGCAACCCTGTCCCTACATGTAGGCAACCCTGAGGCAACACTATACTCTGTTCTCAGCCACGCTCTGGCTGGTTTGTATTACCATTGATGACAGTGTCAGTTATAGTGGTCTTTTCTCTCTCTCTCTTTAAAAAATTTTTCATGGAAAACAACAAAAAAAAAAATACAACTAAACCAAAAAACAAAAAAAAAAAAAACTACATCCACTCAACCTTTTCTTTCACTAATATTTGTGGTATTCGTTCCAACTTTTGCAGCATAGAATCTTTCCTCTTGGAATGGTCACCAGATATTTTTGCCCTCTGTGAAACTAACTTAAATACTTTTATTGCTACTAATGAATTCTTGGTTCCAGGATATCTTCCTCTTTGTCAAAAAGATTCCAGCATTCATGTACCTGGCTTTGGTGTTTACATCTGGGGTAATCTTCCAATGGTCAGGGAATTGTCTCTTGAGGCTCCATACTACTCCTTCATGTGCTTCCATCTTATTAAATTCTGTTAACTATCTCTTTTTCCTTTATCATTCCCCTTCTTCCCAGGACTGCAGTATATTAGACAATTGCTGACAATATAGAAAAGGCACCTTCCCTCCACCCATCTGCGAATATCTTTGTCTTTGGTGATTTTAATGCTCACCACAACACATAGCTTAAACATTCTAAAGGTACTGATGTTGCTGGTATTCAAACATTAAATTTTCCCATTGCCTAATCCCTTACTCAAATCATGGACTTTCCTACTTGTTTTTCTAGCAAAACTGAGCAACATGCTTCTCTATTTGATTTATTTCTTTGCCTCCTCTCATGCTCTTGCCAAGCTTTTTTAACACTGCCCTCTTGGTAATTCTGACCACTCTGTGATAGCTATAGATATTTCATTCCAATACTCTAATAAACAGGAGCCTCCCTATCCACAAGACCTCTTTCCATTACTAGCTTTGCGAATCACTCCATGATTTTCTGTATGATGCCCCTTGGACTGACATCTTTAAACTCCCAATTGAAAATTGCGCCACTGAGGTTTCTTCTTGGGTCAAAGTCAGCATGAATGCTTTCATCCCTTCTCAGAAATACCAGGTGAAACCTCAATCCTCAATGGTTCACACCACCATGTTCGGTTGCTATAGCACGCAGGAACCATATATTTGGCTATACCAGCATAACAGCTCTCATCATAACAGGTGTCTATTTGTTGCTGCTCGCAATAAATGTAAACGAGTCCTTGCAGGAGCAAAGTCCTTGTTTGCTGAGAGAATGAGGCACTGCATAGCTTCTAACAACTTTTGCTCTCATGATTACTGGCAGCTCTGTAATAGAGCATTAAATAAGTGTACGGTCTCTATTCCTCCTCTCTTCAATTTGAGGTGTTATCATCCTCTGCTGATAAAGCTGAATGCTTTGCCCATAAATTCTCCTCAAACTCTACTCTTGACTCATCTAGAATATCCCTGCCTAACTTCCCCCCTAGAACTGAGTCTCTGTTGAGTGATATGCATATAACCCCTTCCATAATTTCTGCTGTCATCTCTAACCTGGATCCCCACAAAGCATAGAAACTCAATGGCATCCCTGTAATAGTCATTAAGAAGTGTGCTCCTGAACTGGCTCTTGTTCTCTCAAAACTGTATAATAAATGCCTCGCTGCCTCTCCTTTTTCCTGCCTGCTGGAAGTCATCATCTGTTGTTCCAGTTTTTAGAACTCTGGTGAACCATCCGAACCTTCCAACTATCAGCCTATTAGCCTTCTACCTTTTTTGGGGAAATTCCACTAGAGGCCCTAATCAATGCTGAATTGGTTCATCATCTCTCTCATCGCAGGGCCTTTTTCAGACAAGCAATATGGCTTTCATTTCTCCAGGTCAACTGCTGATGTACTGACGATAATTGCAGAAAAAAATCTATCATGCTCTAGATAAAAAATGGCTAATGAAGCCCAGGCTGTTGTGCATTGGACATCTCAAAAGCCTTTGACAGGGTTTGGCATTCAGGTCTTCTCCACAAGCTGAAAAGTTATGGTGTCTCCCTGAGACACTTTTTTTGAACTGATCCAGTCTTTTTGAATGAGCTCTATCAAATCATGAAATGAAAGTTATCCTGAACGGCCACTCATCTAGATCCTTTTTTTTTTAATAATGCAGGTGTCCCCCAGGGCTCCATCCTTGGTCCTACTCTGTTTTTAATTTTCATTAATGACCTTCCCTGATGACATCAGCTCTCAACTTGGTATCTACGCTGATGACACAACAATTTACTCCTGCCTTGATATAGTAAGGCTTATCAGTCTGACAAGGTCAAAATGGCAGCTGATGTCCAAAACGACCTCAAGTCTGTTGTTAACTGGGGCAAAAGATGGCTTGTTAATTTTAACGCCTCCAAAAAATGGTAAACTTCTTATCCATTAATCATCTGAGAGATATGTAATGTCCAATTTCCTTCCATCAGCATGGCTGATGCTAACCTCCAGGAAAGTGACTCATTGCGCCTTCTCAGGCTAATATTGTTTAGCTGACATGAATGTGGAAAGACTATATTGAATCCATTGCTAGTGCTAAGAAAGTTTTCAGTTCACTGTGTCATTGGCAGACAATTTTTCTCTCCAGAATCTATCTTACATATCTATAAGTCTACCATTCATCCATGCTTAGAATATTGCTTTTATGCCAAGATTTTATAACATATGGTCCAGGTGTCTCTGCTATTTATTCTTGAGCTCCTTGAGTCTATATGTTCAGATTTGATGAAGTTTTCTTAACCATTGATTTAAATAATTATAGAAACCATCTTGAAAAATATCTGCTACATAACCTTCATTCCCAAATATAATTTTAAACAAAGTTTACTGTAAATCATCTCAAGTGTCTATAAAATTCAGAAAATAAAAAATAAAAGTTAATATTTTTATAAATAAAGCTAATATTTTTTATATTAATATTATAAATTGGGGATAAATAAAAAAAAAAAAAAAAAAAAAAGTGATTAAAAAAAATGATGACATTCTTACTATTTTATATGGTACAAAATAGCCAGTTCATTCAATCCAATAAAAACATATATTCATAGTTGAAAAATTTAATAGACTTCAATCATTTTTCCATTTCAATTCACAAACAATTTATGAACCAAAGTTAATGTAATAAACTTCATGTGTGTGAATTTGATTAAAACATTCTTATCATGAATTTGTTTCTTTACCTGCATAAATATTCTTTGAAGCTATAACACTGTCATGAAATTAGTCTATTTATTGCTGATAAAGATTTTCAAATTTTTTTAAAATTGTAGGTCAAATTACATAGATACTACCTGGGTCTCCTTGCATTCTTCACATGGTATTGAGGTTCCAGTACATAAACTTTTCATGCGATACACAGGTAAAATAAATTTTTATTCTCCATTTTTAATATTATTTACCAAAATGATGATTTTTAACTTCATTTTTTTTGTCTATGTATTTTTTCATTATTCATTAGTGTGAAAATATTGTTTTGTCAAAAAGGAAATGATTACAAACAAAAACTTGTGTTTAGTGAAGTAGAATTTTAATGTATTTATTAATTTGAATCTTTTCCAACTGGCTTTTGCCAGCCTGCCTGGCAATGATTTTACAAAATGTTACTGATTTCTAAATTATATACTACTTTAAGATTCTAGTAAAATGCTTATCAGAACAGTAAGCAAAGAAAAAATAAGCCTTAATTAAAACTAATTTTATTTTTTAATATAATGTGGAGATTCTGCTTAGTAAATTGCCAAAATATTGCAATCTGGAAAATGTGACTTTTGAAGTTATCTTGCAAAAATTATTTTTCTCTAATTTCATAAAGGCTTTTAATAAATTAACTATCATTTTGAATGATTATTGCTAAAGCAGTCTTACCCTCAGAAAACATTCATAGTAAGCTGCTTATTTTTGGAAATTGATATGTATATGTTTGTTCCAAAGCAATAATTGGAGATAACAATAGACAGAAAAATAGGAAGTAGAGAAGTTGAGGATTACAAATAAAGATGTCGATAGAAAACAGGAAGACTGTTTTAACATAAATTATTGTGATGCTGAACAACAACTTATGTTGCAACCATTGATTATAAGTACAATGTTTTAAAACTGGTCTTGTTTGCAAAACATGTTGTTTCGTATGTGTATGTATCTGCATGCTTGATAAGTTTCAACCAGATCAATTTGTAAACAACACAGAAAAAGAAATCAGATTGGATTTTAAATCAACAGCATATAAGCATAATGTTCCATGATTTGCAGTTGTGCTGTTCTTTTAAAAAATATTTTAAATATCTTTTATTTTTTCATTTTTTGTGTTAGAGATATGTAAAATGTTTAAGCATTGAGTTCACACTCAACTATCTTGATGTGCTTTCACAAATATTTTTAGCCATGTAGAGACTAGAAATGTAATGAATGATAATAGGCTATTACTATAACAAAAATTAATTTATTGAAGTTATATCAAACATTACTTTTATTCACATCTTTAATATCAGATGTGCTTTATTTTTTTTAAATTTCATGCATTATTTCCTTTTTCATGTTTATTACCTGAAAAATAATTTTGAAATTTGCTGTTGAAATATCAATTTGTTTACCTGTATATTTTTTGTTTAGAGGAAATACATTAGAGATTTCTACCTACCAAGCATTCATTTGAAATTTCAGTCACAATTATTTGTCTAAATTATTACATCAAATGAATACTTATATTACTGTAGTATTTTAATGTTTCATATATTTTATCTTTCAGTGTTCATAGCAGATCTTCTTATCTACATACCTGCCCTATGTCTATATATTTACATCAGTAATAAGTGTGAAAATAGCAAAATTGTAAGTAATTTTTCACTTTGATTTCTCTAAATTATTAAAATTACTTGGTCTAATGTACTTTGTCAAAAACATTGTAATCTTATAATAATAAATAACTACAAAAAGTTCTTCAGTTATCATAAATCATATCATTTTAAAGATTATCACAGATAGTCTTTTAGTATAATCTCATGAAAATAAGGATATTAAAATTGAAGATAATTTCAATGATTGCTATTAACCACTTGAGCTTTTCTTTTTTTTCTCTCTACAATACTCTTGGCTGTTTCCAGCTGCTGACATCTCTGAGCATTTTGTTATATCCAGGACTCATGCTTATTGACCATGGACATTTCCAGTATCCTTCTTAGACATGACTAATGTAGATGTCATATGTTAATAATATAAATCTCTCAGTAGTTTTAGTCTATGCTAATAAAATCATGAAGCCTGTTTACTTGGTTCCATCTTTTTATACTAATATAAATGTTTGTGTAGCATCAGTTTTTTCCAGTTTTAGTTTAGTTTTGAAATTACTATACTTTCCTATTTACAATCCTTTTAACATTTTTGTTAACTATACTCCCAAGGATTGAATTCATCATCCTTTGTTTCTTTTTTTGCTATGTTCACTGCGGATTGAAGTCACTACAGTTGCTTGAAATCTAAAAAGTATCTAATAAATAAATTTGGCGAAAACAAAAAAAACGTTGATTTCAAATCAACTTTTTTTTTCAAGTATCTATCTGAAGAGGTTAAGCATGCATGCATGTACAAGAATTGTCCTTCCAAAAACTTTTTCCACTGCATTCACCTGAGTATCACTGAGAGCATCCAACATTGGCTACACATTAAGCAACCTGAAACATTCACACACTCTCTCTCTCTCAAGCACATATATATATACACACTGTTGCCAAGTAGAGTTCATTTATAATGAAAATTATCTTTAAAAATAACTGAAATTAACAAGGTTTTTCAATTTTAATTAACTTTATAACTAACAAGGTTAACATGAACTTGATGAATAATTTATGGTAGTGTTTATCTAACTTTGTTCAGTAAAAATAAAAACTCAGTTTGTTATGGCCCAAGTAGTTTGTTGAAACTGTTATTCATTAAATTGAGAGATATTAAACTGAGGTTTTACTAGAGATGCTTAAATTTTTAAGGCCTGCTGTGATTGATCAGCACTATTGGATAAAAGTAAAAACTAGAATTTGAAACAGATTTTCCAATCAGGTTTTCACTAATTTCTATTTTAGCTTTGTTCCAGATGAAGTTAAGCTTAATAAACACTTATATTTTGATATATAAATTTTTACAATGAAAACATACCTCATCTTCCTGCTATTAAATTATTTGTTTATATTTGCTTAATTTTCTTAATAGAATAATTTGATTCCTTAACCTCTTGCATGTATAATTGTGTAAGCCTTGGCCTGGCACTTTGGGGTATACTGGCTCTGTTCTCTGATCATGATATTTTGGGATCTGTAGCTTTTACCCTATCTTTATGTTACAAGCAGATGGAACTCTACCATGCCTGGCCTTTCTTTTGTTATCTCCTTGGTAAATGTTACCACAACAAGAAAAATAGGTTTGTATTTTTTTTTTTTAGAATATTTCTGTTTATTTCTCATTATATTTACAGGGTATATTGTATTTGTTCAAATTATACAATCCATAATCATTTTTCTTACTATAAATCTGTATTATAAATAGAATTAATTCACATTTGTTTGCTGTTACAAATGAGCAATAAAACGGAAGTTAATGATAAAAGTTTCTCAGTAAATACACTCCACCATTTCTAAACATTTGATATAACAAAAATATAAAAAGACTATAAAATTAGAGATACCATTGATTGAACTTTGGTGGTTTTTCTCTATTACTGGGTAGGAATTTCTTTGTATTGTGTTTCATTAAATCATCTGGGTAAGATGGTTCACATAAGTTGGAAATGAATGAACCAAGTATATTGTATTTAAGAAATCATTGACTTGTTTCTTCAAGAAAATCAAACAGGAATTCAACACATTAGCTCAGAAGGAAGTTCATCAGCCTTTTAATGAACTCAGTTTAAAATGGAAACAATAGACTAAAACACTTGCAAAGTATCTTCCATATAAAAGTAATTACTAGAACTTTTATTGCTTTGAATGTGTAAATGCACTTGTGACTGGATGTGCTTACATTACAGGTTATTGAAATTGATCAACATTGCTCTCAGTGTCATTGCCACATTTGCTGTTTGCTTCTCCCCATTTTTGCAAAGGAAAGAGGACATTTTACAAGTATTTCATCGGTTATTCCCTTTTGCCAGAGGATTGTATGAGGTAAGTGTCATGGGTTTTGGAACATTTCAAATAGCAAACATATATTCAGCATATTCAAATTTACTTGTCTAACTCCAAGTAAAACCATAAACAAAAGGCCAACTTATTTATTTCAAATGTATTTGATTATTATATTCACATAAGCATCTTTGTTACTTTTATTATTCAGTATTTTGATTCATTTAGTCTATGAAAAGAAAAATCAAACCCAGTATTGTGTTCTGATGTCTATAAAAGATATGCTACTCTGAATATTATCATTGTCTGTTTTTGGTCTACACTGCGTGCCAAATTATTATAGAGATAATGTTTTTTCTAATATTTCAAAAACCGTCCAATCAATTCACACAAAATTTCAACACAATGTTGGCAACACTCACCTGTGCAATCACTGAAATTTTCGACCTGTGCAATGTAAACAAACTGGCGCCATATTTGTTATCAGCATGGTGATTTGAGCGTGCCAAATTATTAGAAAGGTTTAGTAAAATTCCCAGAATTGAGCAAACAAAACATTTATTAATGTTGTACGTGAATGTTTATGATCAAAAGAAGCTAATCAAACAAATAATAACAGATACAAACAAAGGCACAGTTTTAAACAAATTAATAGGGAATGTGCTTTCTCTGTTTTGAAATTACTTGAAGTTGATGATCCATAGAATTTGTTAATTGTAGGATGTCATCTGCTGCAATGCCGCGAGATATGTCAAGTATTGCTTCCCGCAACTCAGCGTTGCTCCTGAATTGTCATCCGACGGTGTACAGTCTTCACTTCAGGATGCTCCAAAGGTTTTTGATTGGGTTCAAATCCTGAGAATTTGCTGGCCACTTCATTTTTTTTTTCCATCGAAGCCCTAACTGTTTCAAATATTCAACATAGTCTTGTGAGCAGCATGTGAGGGAGGGAGCATTATCTTGCATAAAAAACAATGGTCATTCTGAAGGCAACTCTTTGCCTTTTCATCCACATGTTCAAGATGCAGTCCTTCATAAACACTAATGTTTTTTCCAATAATACCATCCCAGATCATTATGCCTCCACCGCCTTGTTGGCGTCTCAAACGCTGATGGCGATTCTGTCCATTCATTACCCAGATGTTGCACCATCTATCTGGCCCATCAAGTGTTGCTCGAGTTTTGTCTCTGAACAAAACTTTAGATAAGTCAATCTTCATATTGTCCTCAGCCCATTTCAATCGATTTTGAATGTGATTTCTCATCAATGGAGGCTTCGATACAAGTTTGACTGTTGTTGCTATTTCCCTCAGATACCAACACCAAGTACTTTTAGACACAGTAGGATCCCTAATGCAACTGAAAAGCTCTTGACTGGTAAGTCCAGGGTTCTTCGTGGCCTCTCGTTTAAGTTGTGACATGAGACAACTTGAAATAACCCTCAGCTTGCCTTTATCTGCCCTTTTGCACACTTGTGTAAGGTCGGCTGTGAACTTTTTCATTGTTTGATGGCACCTCCCTATCATTTTAGAAATTTCTAGGGTAGATTTACCTTTTGAGAGTTCTGAGGTGATAGTTTTCTTTTCAGCATCACATAAACTGCTTTTATGGCCCATCTTTTCACTAAATTCTTACACTTTTCTAATAATTTGGCACGCTCAAATCACCATGCTGATAACAAATATGGCGCCATTTTGTTTACATTGCGCAGATCAGTACGAAAATTTCAGTGATTGCGCAGATCAGTGTTGCCAACATTGTATGAAAATTTATAGGAGTAAACTTATAGGAGTAAAATCTAGATGGTACTCCTACAATGATAAACAATTTATTAAAACCTAAGTAACAAGAATATTTGTAGAGGGAGTTATTAAATCAAATGAGTCTACATGGGAAGCACAGGTAATCATAACTTCTTCCGAGAACCACAGAAAGAGGTTAGTAATAGACTACTTGTAGATGATTAATATAGCAATGCACACTCAAATTTTTATTTTTTTAAATTTGATGTATATAAAAGTTAGTGTTGTTATAAAATAAAATAAGACATATCTCGGCTGATTTACAGGCAAATACTCAAGAGCGAGAGCCGGAAATGAACGTGACAAAACCCCGTCACAAAATGACCATTATCTTCATTTACAAATATTCCCGACACATGTGTTCCGGTCGAAAAATAAAATAATATTTAAAGTGCTCTATTTTTCATCCAATAAAAATGCTTCCCTCCTAATTATACTCGCTTCATTTTTCGAGCCTGTTAAGCCATAAAAAAACGCTATAAAAGGGGTCACACGGAAGTTCAACAGGCAGTCACAGGTGGCCAGGGAACAGACCTATCAGGGTCAGGCCACGCGGTCAGCAGCTGTCAGTACCAGAGCATCAACCAGCGTCAACATGTGTGAACTACTATGAGAGATCAACCTAGATCCGAAGCCGGCTTATGAACTTTACCACAAGGTAGCTGTCCCAAACCCACACGTTCCTGTTGAAATAAACCACGTAAATCTATTTCCGCTGTTGTCGTATTTCTTTCTTGCAACCATACGCTTGTCTATAACAGTGTTTTTGAATAGAACTCATTGAAAAAAGAAAAATGCTTTTTGAATTTTTTAAATTCATCAAACAGCTGCCAAGTTATTCAGATTTTTCATCCAGACCAAATTAGGAATTGCTGTACTAGATAAAACTATAGGAAGCCAAAATCAGGATTTTGGGTACTAAAAAAACACATTTGCATAGATAAAATAAATTTTCTCCACTATCACTGATATTTGTGAAAATTCACATAGTAGTAGTTTTCAATATAGGCACTATTCCCGACCACATAGATGTTACAGTCATCTAATATAGCCACCATCTATCCAAGATGGCAGCCCCAAAATTCAGATTTTGTTACTGTACAAAAAGAGCATTTTTAATTAATAGAGGCCACTAAAATCAATAGATAATATCAACTAATTTTAATGGCGGCCATTTTTAATTAAGCAACCATTTTTAATTAAAAAAATCTTGAGATTTGAAAAAAACAGTTAAGTTATATATCAAATAAAAGTTCAGAATAAGTATATCAACATAAGGATCACAATAATTCACTTGAATCAACTTGAAATGAAAAATATTCTAAAAATATATCTTCCAGTAGTGACCAAGTTATAACACAACACAAACAGAAAAAGCAAATAAACCATTGAAATCTCATAAACCCATTTACCTCAATTTAGATCTATAATAATTTTATTGCTTGTTTCCATTTAAAAAAAAAAACTACCAGATTCAGAGAAATGTAAATTTGCAGAAACTTTAATATTATCTCAGAAATATTTTGTTTTAGTTTATAGGAGTGGACTGTTACAAGATAACAGAGAGGCTCTTACAGCAAAGAAATTTTTTTTTTCATGTTTGATTCTTTTGGAGAAGGACATTTGTATATTCCTAGATGAAGGCAATCTACTGTCACATCAACATCACTATCAAATCTGTTATGATTCCTATAGAATAAAATGTTCCATGACATATTTTGATGGTAACTTGGAAATTTGGAGAAATATTGAACAATATTGTCAATAGCCAAGGTCATGGAATTTGTTAAAACCATTTTGAAACTGATTTAGCTCATTAATAAATATTCAATTCAAACTCTTTTGACTACTCCAATTTCACAAACCTTGCTATTCTACAATAGAACATGTTATCTTACCTGGAAATCATTCCTCTCAGAAATATCTTGCTTTGTATGATTGGTACAAGTCATTAACCTTTATCCAATCATCTAGTTTATAGGAATGGGTGTTACAGGATAAGATGAAGAGAGTATCACAGTAAAGACAATTTTTTTTTCATATATCTGACAGTGTTTTGGAGAAGGCCATTTATATATTCCAGTTATCATTCCAGGATGAAGGCAATCCACTGTCACACCATCATCACTAAAATCTGGTATGTTCCATGATATATTTTGTTGGTAACTTGGAAATTTGGTCAAATATTGAACAATTTTGTCAATAAGCCAAGGATTTGTTAAAACGATTTTGAAACTGACTTAGCTCATTAATGAATATTCAATACAGACTCCTTCGACTCTTTTGAAAGACACTTATGCTTGTTCAGAAAATGTTAAAAATAATAAATAAAAAATAAATGGAAATCACCAAATTAATTTAAATAAAAAAAATTTGAAAATTCTTAAAAATTCACAACTTTTTTTCTTCAAGGAAAAATCAGTCAAGTAACTGTGGCTGCTGCTGTATCCAGTAAGTTATTACAGACTGAACACAACCAGTTTTATTATTTTAACACTAACAGTTCATATTTTTTTCGGAATTGACAAAAAAACAAAAAAAGTACACATAAAGTTTATTTTCTTCTCTTTCCAACTATGGAAATATTTCAAAGAATTACTATAAAAAAAAACAACAGTTGAAAAAAAACAACACTTGTCATTGCTTTTCAACACAAGTGCACAGTAATTTAGACGAGTAAGATCCATTAAGAGCAGTAAAAAAGCTGTTAATTAAGCTCCTGCATGCAAAATGTTCCGTAATGGTGGACAGTTGAATGCGACTGAGTCCAAATTTTTATTTTTGATAACTCCAAAACGGTAGAGTTTATCAAAATTTAATTGTTATCTTTGAGTTCAGCATGTAAATTTACATGGAAATATAACGATTTGTAAAATTTTTAATAGATATTTAGCACGGGGTTTAAAAAGCAAATTTACCATTTTTATTTCACTTAGTAGTGAAATAAAAATGGTAAATTTGCTTTTTAATAACTATATTTATTTTATATTTTTGTACTATATTAAAGATATATTTCTATGCTATTAAATGATATAAGTTTGACTGTATTACTATGGTCGACTGCGAAATTATAACAATTTTATTGCAGAAAGTATGCCTCAAAATTGTAATTCCAACGTTTTTGGTTACAAGTGTGCATTGCTAAAAGATTCACCCAGTTGGATGCATACCCACTGCCTTGCATTGACAAGATGTTGAGTGAAATTGCCAAATATCGAGTTTATAGTACTTTTGATCTCTAGAGCATGTACCACCAAGTAGAAATCAAGCCAGAGGATTGACCCCTATACAAGCCTTAGCGATGAATGACCATTTGTACCATTTTCGACAGATTCCATTTGGTGTGACTATAATAGCATGTCGAGTTTTCAAAAAATCATTGACAATATAATAAGCAGAGAAAAATTGAAGGAGGCATTTGCTTAGATAGATAATGTAACAGTCTGTGGACTAAACCAGTCAGACCATGATCACAACCTTAAACGGTTCATAGTGATTGTTAACAAATACAACCATACATTAAATTATGACAAATGTTTCTTTGAGGTGAGAGCTTTCAATTTATTAGGGTACATTGTGAGTGAAGGGAATATGAAGCTAGACACTGAGTGATTAAAACCTCTGCTTAAGCTGCCAGTTTCTGACAACATGCAAGCACTTCAGCAACCTATGAGCATGTTTGTGCATTACTCGCAGTGATTTCTTTTTCAGAGAAAATATGTCCACTGGTACGAGCTAATAGTTTTCCCCCTATCATCTACTACTGTTAAGGTATTTAAAAAAAAAATCAAAAACAACATAGCAAATCCTCAATAGTTGCTAATAGACCCTGCAACCTCACTAGTTGTGGAAACAGATGCATCTGATAGTGCCATTGCTGGTTGCCCCGTTTTATTTATTTATTTTTTTTTTTTCAAGAACCCTGTTAGTCTGAACAGCAGCACTCAGCTGTTAAAAAAGAAGCCTACGCCATTGTAGAGGCATTACCTAATCAGGAACCACTTCATACTTGTAACTGACCAAAAATCAGTTTTGCATTTATGTTTAATTCCAAGTCAAGAAGTAAATTTAAAAACAATGGAAGATTGAGCTATCTTGTTTTTCTTTCAATGTTATATACTGTCCTGGCAAATAAAATGTTGCACTAGATGCATTATCGAGAGTTAACACTATGCCAAGTTCTAACACTAATCTCCAAACACTACATAATGAACTATGCTAGCCAGGCGTAACCAGTATAACAAGCATAGTATGAAACTGGAATTTGCCTTACTCTGTTGAGGAGATCAAGAAGATTATAACATCCTGTACTTATAGATTAAGATTATAACATTCTGCACTGAACACAAGCTACAATTTTATAGGTCAACACTGGGAATCCTTAAAAAAATCCACAACCCTTCAAAGGTTCCCTAGAATCAGAAACAGATTCCTGCTTACTATAATCTATGAATATTCATGATTCCCATTCGCATATCCCTGGCCAAATACATCCACAAACTCTGTAATAAAATGTCTACACTCCTTGTTTGCCCTTTTTGGAGCCCCAGCATATATCCATTCAGACCAAAGAACATTGTTCATGTCAGAACAACTTAGGCAATTTCTCCATGGACAAGGGGTGACTGTAAGTTAGACTACATGTAGGCAGTGCAAAAAAAAATACAATGCCATTCAGTTGGCTGTTGTGAATCAAAAGTGCCCAAGCAAGGGACCTGCAGGGGACCGGGTCAGTGGAATGACTTCATCCCCTACAAATAACCAGTGGAGTAGAATGTTGTATGGATTATCTCTCCTTATACATATTTTGTATTTAAATACAAAATATGTATAAGGAGAGATAAGTCCAGTCAGACACACCCCATTCTAAGTTGAATAAAGTTTCAGATAAGTTATACCTGTGTTTGTTTTCTTACTACACTATAAATCTCCTTTTTTTTTATATATATAATACACAAGCATACTTACACTAATCAAAACTAAGTGAAGGGAAACAAATTATATATAAGAGTTGCTCTTGTAATTAAAAATAGGTAGATGAGATAGAGAATTTATTTTTACATGTTCAACTTGAAAATTTATAAAATTAATTTTTCAATTATTTATTTATTTTTTAGCAATAGAATTTTTTATGTTTTTTATTGCAATTTTACCCAGAATATCTTTGTCAATAAATGACACAATAAATCTGATCCAATGTTTCCTTGTAGGACAAAGTGGCTAATATTTGGTGTTCCCTGAGTGTGCTAATAAAGTTAAAAGAAATTTTCTCTTTACAGTCATTACTTCTTTTATGGTGAGTACAACTTTTCTAAGATTTAAAATAACCTTCTAAAAATCAAATAATCTTAATACAGTACAATATATTTGAACATTCTTAAAACTCCATTACAAGCAATGGGTATTTCTTCTCTCAATTTTATTGATGCAGTTTTGAAAGAAAAATATTCAAACTTTAATTTTCCCTTTTCATAACTTGCTTCAAATGATTTTTATGAAAAAAAAAACAAAACTAAACCAAATGTCATAAAAATCTATTAAACCTTTTTGTAGAAATAGTTTTTGTGGCAGCAATCATCAAAGCAGGTTTGTAAATGTTGTGAAAGCAGTCAAAAACTAGCAGCCAAAGTAGGAACTTTAAAACTTGTATTTACTTGCTTAGTTTTATATTTATGATATTGAAAAATATTAGAAAATATAAAAATCTTGTATTTTTTCAGTATAATTATTTTTATACTGAGCCTGTTTTACACATTTCTGTAATATCAGTATATTTTATGCTGCATCTCTACTGTTTTATTGTTTCCATTTCCTGAAGATGATACTCCTTGACTTCTGAAGTAATTGAAGTAAATTATTACAACTCCAGGGTCAGATTATCAATTATACAATTCAGTCAATATAATAACATAATTTCAGTTACCAAACTTGGAATAAGATAGATTCAATGGTGAAATACCAAAAGAGCCACTGAAGATGATGTTATGAACTCACACAAATATACAACAATATTTTCTTATAGAAGTTGCATTTCTAAGTAAATGAAGAAATATCAAAACAAAATCATTTGAAATGCATTTAAATTATGTAATTCAAGCATCATCAAGTAATTGACATCATGCAATATGTTTTGGGAGTGTGTGTGTTTTAACTTTCAGAGAGGATTTTCTGATCAAATAATCTAATATTTGAAGAGTAAATTCAAACTGGCCAAAGTCTATGCTCTACAGAATATACAAGCAGAAGCAGGTGATGGAAAGTTCATGGCCTTGACTCCCTTCCAAAGTATTAGTATTTCAATGACCAACAACCAGAATACTGATTTTGAAAAATTTTCACTACTTAATCATAAGTGTATTTAACTAAATGACCAAACATCAGAAATTTGTTGTGGAGGGAAAGGGTTTCTTGGTTAAGCTTGGAATTTCTCAGTACCCTTCATATATGTGATGGGGATATATTGGAAAATAATTACTTCAATATATTTCACTAGTGATCTAGCATCATAAGAAAAAGAGATTTTATTACCCAAGAACATATTCTGCTTTAGAAAGATGAAATATAATTCCCATGCAGCATATAAACACTTGATTTTTGCTTTAATTGTATTTTGCTATAGAAATTAGATTTGAATTAATTTCAATTGTTTTTTTTTTAAGTATAGCACATAGGATACTTGAAATAAAAACTGAGTTAAAATGGTCTTATATTTTCTCCATTTCATCAAATTCTCATTCAACTTTACTCATATGTATGTATACATTTTTTTATTATTTATCTTTTCTTATCCCCAGTCTTGTGTGCACAGTCTTTAGTCTTCTTCCAAGTGGCCTTAACCTCATACGAAACCCAACATTTTTAAAGTTTAAGCTTGCTCTGGTAAGCCATATTTTTTTTTATTTTAATATATACTTGGGCAAATTTTACAATTGGATTTTCAGTTAAAAATTTAATCAATTGTTCTGAATATAAATGTAAATGTGTAAATGTTCTATTTCAAATAGAACAAAAGTGATTTTTTCTTTGTGAAAAATTCACACGGAAACCACAACATTTTTGTGGACTACTTGCAGAAAGGAAGTGGTCTCAATAACAATGTGCGTGTCAGAACTTTTGAAACAGAATTCAACTGTAGCAGAATATTTTCTTAAAAAAAAACCTTGAATACACAGAACAACCTGTTGTATTCAATTTGAAATTTTTCTTTTTTTTATTGTTGACAAATTCAATATATTTGATGACAACTCTGACCTTAACAGCTATTTATATCATGTTGGTACATCAGAAATCAGATTTAAATATGGTAGAGGAACAGTTAATCAGTTTATAGTGTATGGGAATTTTCAACATATTGTGTAACTATATTTCTGAGATGAGGTATTGTAACTATTTGCACTATTTACATTGTTTGGACTGTTGTCACATTCACAATGCTTTGGCTGTTGTACACTCCTGTCTTCTTCAGGTGATATTTGTTTGAATCTCTTACTGAACACAGAATAGTCAATCTGTATGTTGGCATTTCTGAAGATTGGTTCAATGACATTTGTGTAGACTTTCTTCCAATGTTTTTTTCCTGAAACATATGACCATCATATTCTTTTATTGAGCGACCCAGGAATGCGAAGGTTATATGTCAGCCCATTTCAGGAAATAAATATGGGAAGAATGTCTACACAAATGTCATTGAACCAATCTTCATATGAACTATTCTGGGTTCAGTTTGAAATTCAAAACAATTGTGAATGTGCCAATAAAGAGGACAACAGCCTGAACAATGTAAATAGTGTAGACATCCCGTGTGTTTAGATATTTTATATAAAAGAAAATTTTAGTTAAAATGCCAAAAGATGCAACTTTCTATCTTACTTTTGAAAAATATAAAAAAATATTTGCATATATAATTCATTATATTTGCTTATAAATAAATTCAACTAATCATGTATTAAAAATTTTCATGTACTCAAGAAATTGACAGATTGTTTAAATTACAAGTAATTATTTAAAACTTGACAATTATTTAATTACTTTATATAAATTTATCTGAATTCATTGATTTAACAAGGAAAATATTTTCTGGGAGAATTTAATTTTAAAATATTTATTCATTTTATTACACAATTACAAGGATGAAATTCTGACTTAAGTTGTCAAACTATATTACATTTAATACTACCAGTGTAAATATAGTATTGTAGTATTATGTTGATTAGAAAATAATGTCTGATCTTAAAATAAAGCTTTTGTGATCTAATATATTAATAGATGCACAAAAATATACTGCTCATTTGTAATAATTAAAGTATCCTCTTTGTTAATTTTATATCAATCTTTTTCAGAATTTAACTTAAAACATTATATACACCCTCATCTTGAACATGAAAAAAGAGATGTTTACTTTTTGTATGAGTTCAAGCTTGGTCATAATGCTTTTCAAATTGATGCCAACATCAGCATGGAGTGAAGGATCCACTTATAATCGGATAGTACAGTGCTGGTTACTGAAATTTCACCATGGGGATTGGGTCTTGAAGATCAAGGTGGTAGATGATGATCCATCTACAATTGGCAATCAACATCTGAAAGCACTAGTAGAACAAAACCTGTGTCATAGAAATGTCACAGATAATGGGAGTCAGTACTTCAACATTGTCAGACTACCACAAGAAAATTGGCAAGATGAAGAATCTCAATAAATAGGTTCTATATAAATTCAGTGAAAGTCAAAGAGTTTAAACATTTTGAAGTGTGTTTGATGCTTCATCTGTGAAATTCAAATGATTCACTTCTTGATTGAACAGTGACTTTTGATGAGAAATAGATGCATTTTAACAATTGTAGATGATCAGCTCAATGGCTTGATCATGACAAAGCCCTCAAACTTTCCAAAACCAAAATTGTACCAACAGAAGATTATGGTAACTGTCTGGTGGTCCGCCATTGGTGTTGTCCATGACAGCTTTCTGGAATCTAACCAGTTAATGAACAAGGTGCAATTCTACTTTATGACAATGTTTGGCCACATGTTGCTTACTGACTTGGGATACAAGACTGTCAAATTCATCATACTCTCCTGATCCCTTGCCCACTGACTACCACTTTTTCAAGCATCTTGACAATTTTTTTTAAGCCAAAAGACATTCTATTGCAAAGATACAGAAAATGTATTCAAAAATTTCTTGGTGTTGAAATTTTTAGTATTATCATAAAAGTATAATGTTATAACTCAATAGCAGAAATGTATAAATGTTCAGGGTTCCTGTTTTGACTGCTTTAAACAATTCAGGAATAAAAGTTGGTTCTAAAAAAAAGTAAAGATTATAGCCATTTGGTTAATTTAAACTGCTGCTAATAAGTAAATAAGTAAGATATTGAGATGGTAAAACAGGCTTACAAGGATCAGGGATATGAATTGAAATTTTACTAGAAGCTTATTTATTATTTTCAATCCATTTTGCTGATGACAAATGTTAAAACAACCTGAGAATTGTAATAAAATGTAACAAAATAAGATGAAAGTCTAATAAAACATTTATAATAATGATAATGCTTCATTTAAGAAATTTGGACAACTTACAACTTGAATATAATTAATGGCATTTTAAATATGGTCATTCCTTTTTCTTTAAAGGCAAATTCTTCTCTTGTGTTCTTCCTGCTGTCATTTCAAGTTCATGAAAAATCAATTCTCCTTGCAGCTCTGTGAGTATTTTCATCATATTCAAATGACTAATCATGAACTAAAACTACATTTGATGTATATAAAGATAATTTATATTGAGATAAAAATCTTAAAAACAGTGGAAGGAAAATCTTTGTTGATTTTAAGATGATCAAATTATTAAGTGGAGGCTATATGTCTGATATATTTATTTAGATGATGGACTTTATTAAACCTGAAGTAGGAATATGCATAATAAGAGTAAGAAAATGTCCCATTGTGACATATCTAGAAATTTGAATAAAAGATTATAGGAACATAAAATGGATCTTTTGTAAAACAATATCCCCAATGCATTAGTTGTCCATCATAATAGGGCTGCTGGCTATAATTTTAACTTCAAAAATGTGGTTCTGACTAAAACAGAAAGAAATTTATTAAGACAAAAATATATTGAAAGTGTGGTTATTTCAGAATCCTCTCTGGTAAGGTTGCAACATATCTCATTTCCTCATCAAATTACTATTAATACTGTTGTGTCGGAAACCTATCACCCCTCTTGAAGATGAACTTGTCAGCAAACAAAGACTTTAAATAGTGGCATGTCAGTTGACATGGGAAAAGACCGATAGACAGAGAAGTTCTTAGCTGAGCTAGTTATTGACTACTCAGGCGATTTCTGTACCTTTTTACCAACCTATTAAAACCCTTTTATTGTTACGTGTTATTTGGCGTTTGTCTCTACTAACCCCAAATCAACATCATAACAAATACAATGTGAAATAGTTAAAAGCAACAACAGTAAAAATGAAAATAAGTGATAAAAAGCTAAATGAGATAAGTTCAATGTTTAGTGACATTGGGTGTCAAATATGTTGTTGTTTAATAGATTGGTGAATTGATGCAGATTTAGAACCAGCTATGAATGTGGCTAGATAACAAATGTATATCTTATCCAAATGGGATGATGAGACATCAGTGTATTTGGTTAAACAAGATGTCTGCATCGGAATTGCCTAAACCCAATCATCATATATAGGCTTTGTTGGAGTTGCTGCTTCTGTTCTGAGAGCAGTAGTTGTATGATATTATTCAACATAAAACAGAGATGGAGAACATGTGGTTCTTAGAGACTGTTAAGGTATTGTATTTACTATTGATAATATTTTATATTATTTTAGTCTGGAATAAATACTTAACTCTCATATATATTCACTGACTTTTCTCATCTTGTTATAAACTTTGTTACTTCTGAAAGATTGGAATATAGAAGCACAAAATATTTTTTCATATAGGATATTAGTCAATAAGATTAAACCAAGAAGCCTGGTTTATTAATATGTAACAATGAAAAATAATGGAGGAAGAAGTCAACTAATCAAGAAAAGCTTCATTTACTCTGACTGCAACTTAACACATCCTACTTATAAATTTTCTGAACAAGCTGCATATTTAAATGAGCCATCTATAGTTACTTCAAATGGCTCATTCAAAGAGAAAAATATGAAGTTTCAATTAAATATTTTAAAGCAGAATGATTTAATTATCCAATTAGACTAACATCCATTATAGGTGACTATAATGATTAAGTTTGCATTTTGCTAGCATTTTCAGAAACCTTCAAATACTTATTTTTTTACATTAAGATTCACCATATACAAGGCCTGGTGGCCACTCGAAGTAGAGTGTTACATTAAGGAGTAGTTTATATGGATAGGAGGGGGAAGATAACGGTTGACTCTTGACTTGAACTGGTTAAGATTATAGTGATTTGGGAAACCTCCTTGATAGTCTGTACCACAGGGCAATGATTCGCAGGAAGAAGCTGTTTGAATTTAATTTACTTCTCACTGATTGAATATGGAGGGAATGTGGGTGGTTTGCTACAATGTAAATGGCATGGCAGGTCCTAGCTGTGATGGTCAAACCTGGTGGAACTAGGAGATACAATTTATCTGAGCACTTTCCATGCTCATAGTGATAGAGCAGTGAGAGATTGCCACATCACCTGTGAGAGAGAGAAACTGGAGGATGGAAAATAATTCTTCTCCAACAAGGACTCGGAGATGCTTTTGAACTCGATCAAGACTGGAAAGTGAGGACAGGTCAGCTCCCACCCAAATATGACAACAGTGCTCCATTTTGGACCTGATCTTGCTCTCATAAAGGTAGAGGATAAAATGTGAAGTGAGGTACTTACAGGGAGTTGATCATTTTACCTGCATCTTTAGCAATGACTTGTATATAAGAGTTACATGAGGTCAAGTGTGAGTGAGGCTCAATATTCTCTCAAGGCATGGAGTCCCCTCAAGGGGTCAACTGTTCATCATGACTGGCGGTAGTTTGGGTTCAGATCAGCGGTGAGATTTTCGAGCCATTGAATGTAACCAGCCTTTTTTTCCCCACTCGGAAGTTAGAGGTCAGCTGCCAATTTCTGATTATCATGGGTTTTAGAGGTGCACCTGTATATCATATCATCGGCATAGATGTTTACAAATGATTATAGTATATTCTTAGGCCGATCAGAAAGAGAGTTGGTTCAAGAAGTGTCCCCTGGGGGATGCCTACATTGACTGCCAGGGCTCTGGAGGACTGGCCATTAATAACTACCTTCAGGGATCTATCTGTTAGAAAAGACTTATAATTGAGAAAACCCTTCCAATATTCCATAGCTGGAAAGCTTGTGTAGGAAACCTTTGTGCTATGCCTTGTTGAAGGCCTTCGAGATATCTAATGCTATAGTCCTTGAGGTGTGTGAGTCATCAAGGGCCTTACTAAGTCTGTATGTAATGGTGGTTAGGACACCAACAGTGGATCAGGCTGATTGAAACCCATACTGTTCGTTGGACAAGAGGTTGTTCCTATCTAGGTGCTCGACAAACTTCTTGTTGATTAAAGCCTCCAAAAGCTTACTGATGATACTGAGGAGACTAATCACTTGTCCGCTTTCTTGAAGACTGAGCATACACTTGCCTCCTTCCACAGGCTTGGGAAAGATTTCTCCTTTAAGCAACAGTTAAATAACTTTGCTAGAATCAGGGATAATTCTGGGTTAATATTCTTAAGGATGACCACTGGAATTTTGTCAGTGGCTTTGTTTGAGGCAAGACTTTTAATAAATCTAGAGACTCTCTTACTGAAATGAGTGTATTACTGAGAGTGTGCTCAATGAGATGTGGGAAGTTGGGAAGGAGATAACCTTTGTCATGTAACGTTGAGTTTGAGGCAAAGATCGAGGGGAAAGCTTTGCCTTGTCTGTTGATGATATGACCTCAGGCCCATTTATAATAGTGGGCAGAGCTGCTTTGCCTCTTTAGCCATAATTTAGTTGGTGATCTACCAGAATTCATGAGATTCAATTTGTTTCTTTTAACCTTGGCTTGGACAGCTTGTGCATAGCTGCATTTGGCATTTTTCAGAACTCTCTTACAGTGATTGCAGGTGTTTCTGAAAGAAGTAAGGGTCAGACTACATTGATATATATGTGAATATTGTTTTTGTTTTTTTTAATTCTTCTTGAATTAAATTCAATTTAACAAAGTACATTAAATTTGCTGTTATTTCTGTTGCATGAATGATGAGATTCTCTTTTGTAAATTATCATTTCGTAATATTTTGCCATGTTGGTGACATTTTTTTTCTTTGGATTTAAAACTTTTCTCCAAATGTTTTTCACTTGATTGTAAATTTCACCAAAGTTTATAATGCAACTTATCATTTCAGCCCTGTCTGTTTACTTTTGCCTGATTATCCTTTTGTTTCTTTCTGGTTTCTTATGATTTCTACATTCAGGTAAAAGTTAATATTTTTTTTTTACTTTTTCCAATATTAGTCTTAAGCTAATTATAAGATGATCAACTTTAAAATGTCTTTTAATTACAATCACTTTAATTTTAATTCTTTTAATCACTATCATTTTAATTAGTATTTCACATATATGGTCATATTTGCCATTTTACTAACTTCTTGTATATTCTTGGCTCAATGTAATTAATACAATGGTAATTGTTTGCAACCTAAAATATGGAATCTGCTGGTATAAGCAGCGAAAGTAATGAGTGAAAATACTTCCAAGTTGTTTTGATATTACTGGAAAATATTGGAAAATTACCTAAAAAAATGTTCTGACAAATGGTAATATTTGATTATTACAATAAAATCTTTGATTATTTTTTAAAAAATTTATTAGTTTAATTATTATAATAATAAATTTAATGTCATTTTTCAGCATGTTCCCATTATTTGTGAAGGATGACTTGGTATTACATTATTTTAGCACATTGCTATTGTTTTATGTTGTGGTGGGCATTACTTTTAATTTAACTCCCAACCAACCATCCAAAAATCAATTTTTGCCCTGGATTTATCCTCTGTTACCCTATATGGTAAGTTTTATTTCATTTCTAATCAAATTCAGGCTTAAAAATATGAGAGCTTCTGATATTATTAAGAAAATGAATTAATGGAAAATTAATAACTACAAACCTTCAGGAGTTATAGCCAAACACTTCCAACCATATGGTCTTCCATAGACATCATCTGTTACTGCTATAATGTTGTAGGCTTTTGCTTCTGTTTAAAATATCTAATTCTTATGTTGGCTTAAAATAAAATTTCTAAAATGGAGCAAATGGTCAACATTTATAAATCTTAACTTTGTATGGCACAAAACCAATTGGAGGAAAATAGAGGTCGGAATATAGTGTGGAGAGAGAATCTAGAGAATGAACATTTGAGGAACTTGAATATTTACTTCTAGCACCAAGATGGGAAATACATAACTAACTTGACCACAAAATGAAAGAATTATCTTTTTGTTATTTATAAATAAAAGTTGTAGATAACAATTTTTTGTTAAACACAATTTAAGAGCCAGGAAATAAGAGAGAGATTATCAAGTGGAAAAATTAAGAACTTAATTGTATGTTTAATGCAGTGATACATTTTGGGAGATTTAATATTTTTTGCTAAATATGAAATACTTAAAAATTATTTTCAATCTAAAATCTGATATTTTATAAGCTTCATTGGCAAAGCTAAGTATTTAAATTGGTTTTAATATAAATATTTTATAAAACTTTCTGTAATCATTGTAGTTGTACAAATGGTAGCACAAATATGCCATATTTCTGCTCTTATGTTTAAGGCTTAAAAGATTTCTAAACTTCATACAGATTTGAAAAGATTAAATATTTCAGAAAGTAACTTCAAACTGTGTGTGTGTGTGTTTTTTTTGTTCTATTTTTATGTTTTGTTTTAAAGAAAAACTGTCTTTCTATTCAGACCAGCTTGCTCATCTTGGTAGTTATACTCCTGTTTAAATCACTCTCTGCTTGATAATGTTCTTGAATTTTGGAACCGAACCCTTTATTCAATACACAAGTGTAGACAGTTCTCATTCTTAAGAATTATCTGATATCATCACCTGAGGCAAGTCACCTATACAGTTGCACTACCTGAATGTAGTCATTAGGTTTAAGGCTACAGAATTTCACCACCAGATTGTCCAAGAGACAATAATCCTCGTGGATTAAAATGTTGTTTGAAACATATTTTGTTCCTTGACAGTTCCTGGTTTATATATTCTGGTTCAGTGAAACAAATAATACAAAAGTGAATGAGACCTAAACCTAGACAGTAGAATGAGAACAATCTATTACCATGGATTGAAAAATTTCTGTTTAAAATTTCCAGAAGATAACCAACTATGACAAAAACCAGAAGAAAGCTGGAAGGTGCAATTACCAAAATGTTGTTCACCTGAAAAAGAAATGATTATTATTTTTTCTCATATCAAAACTTTCAACAGGAAAAATAATTTCTCAGTTAGGGCTTTGTAATTATTATTTTATTTTTTTTAGAAAGTCTATTATTTCTTAAACTGAATCTATCTTATTTAGAGATTAAAAATCTTACAATTTATTTAATTTTTTTGTTAAATTTTGGATAATGTTTTCCAAGCTTGAAGATTACTTACATTTATGTAACATCTTGCCTATGATTCCAAATTTTTTCATATTTTAATCTATCATTAATTTAATGATTTAAACACTTGTCATGGATTTAACAATAGAATCCTATTCAACCAAATCAGACTCATAATTATATTTATTTATATTCAAATATTGTGTATAAAGTTTCTTTTTCTTTCTCTTATTTTCAGCTTGTCCTGTCATTGGCTGGTTGCTTGCTTCTTAATGTGGCTAGCTTAGTGGTCATTCCCCCTCCAGACAAACCTGACCTCTTCTCTGTACTGATTGCTATCTATTCCTGCATTCATTTTGTGTTATTCCTAACCTACTTTAATTATGTCCAATTTACAGTCAATTCACACACTGGTAAGTCCAGCAGTGAAAAGTCTTCACAGCAAACAAGTCCAAAAAAGTCAATTCAAATACCTGCTAACAATAACAGAAAAATCAAAAAACAATGACTTTAGAAAAATAGAATAAAAAAAACTATTTTTTATTTTGATTTTGCATTTGAATTTATATGAAAATCAAATTAAAATTATTTTGAAATTTTCTGTATTCTTTTTATTTATATATTTTTAGTAAATTTTCTTTCACACTGTGTAATCTTTGAGGAAATTTCCTGTTTTGGAAAGTTATGTTATCTCAATTTCCTTTTAGCTGTTGGTGTTAATTTTAAGTGTGATGACATGCTCCACTTGTCCATCATTTACTGCACCTGTGATGATATCCAAGGTCAGTTGCATGAGTATACACCTGGTTAACAATGTTCACACGGTTGTGTACTTGGCCCTGATCAAATTCAACAGAGAATATCAACAATTGCTTTTCAAGACACTGGTTGGTAAATAGCAACAATACAATTTCTCACTTCTTTATTCAGCTGGTTGAGATGAATTAATCTTACTAACTTCTGGGCATGGAAAGTGGACTCTTACATTCACTGAGTAACTAGGCGACTGCTGATTTCTCATTGCCGGTTCATTCCTCATTGACTTACCCCTGACTTCCTGCCTCTCTCTTCTTATTTTGATACTGGCTGGGGTCCCACCACCCCTATCTATCCCTTTGTGTTTCAGAACAAAAGACCACCCATTCTGCTTTTTTGGCTGGTCAGCTTCTTTAAAAGACTACTGTTATGATTATCTAAAATCGTTGACAAAATTTTATGTTTGCCAATTCAAATGCGGGCTGGAAACCGGAATCCTGAAAACTCAAGCAATTAAATTGACTCAAAGATGGACTGGAGACAAAATTCCTCAGAAACTCTGATAATTAAGTTGGCTTAAGTAGATGAATTCCTTTTCCTTTTATCTCTTAAGGATGTCATTTATTATATAAATTACAATAACAAAACTACAGAACCATCAATAAAAACAATTTAAAAAAATAAAACAAAGCAATTAAGTACAATAGCAATATTTTATGTTCAACTCAAAACATTGGAATTCTACATAGTCCCACAAAAAAAAACATGCAGATGGACCCCCATCCACCTCTGAAGGTAGTTCAACCCAAAGAGGGATAAATTCTGGACAGGCTGCAGCCTTCTGAAACATCGTAATATATCAGAAGGTGGTTAGTAGCCCTTCCTCTTCTGTTCAAGCCATCACAAGAGGATTTCAAATACCTCTTGAAAAATGTCACATTTTTGGAAGCGTCACTTTCCAGAACCTTCCAAAGAGAAAAATAATGCCAAAAAGCAACAAGGGGATTTTAACCACTGTGTCAAGTAACTTTAATAACTGGAAGTGTTATTTCTACCAACCTTCCAAAATGCACAATCATCTCTTCAAGTCTTTCCCATTTCATAATGCTCCATCCTGACAAAAAAATGACATTTTAGCATACCACAGAAGTGAAAACCAGTTTTACCCTCTCATCAAAACAAAAAACCAGGGGAAATGGGGAGTGCCATCACATGACCTTTGTCATAAAATAAGATACAATAAGTCCCATGTCTCAGTGCACAATGATTACATTTCTTGCTTTTTTTTTTTTAACACACTAAGAATATTCACATAAAAAAGGAAACAGTGTTTATCACAAGTCGCAACAATTTGCAACAGAACTATAAAAAAAAATATGACTATTAAAAAAAATCTCATCAAAATGTGTGTGGGTATAAACAACAATGTTCATCTTGAGTCTGCTGGTGGATTCCTGTATCATATAAAATCATCAAGGGTGAAAATTTCATTTTTTTTTTTTTTTTTTTTAAAAAAAAAATTTCACATTATCCTTTTCTCCAGAAATCCAAAATGTGGAATAGATAGCTACATATGTCTTTCCTTTGTTTCTTTTCTGTTCTTTTCATTCCACACGTATAGTCACCAATCTGTCTGACTCCTGGGGTGCCACGCAGTCCATTAATCTCCTCTCCTCACCCTCACGTTCTCTCATCAACTCATTTTGTACCCAACATCTCCCATAACCTGCTAAAACAATCACTAGCACTATGATAACTATATTTCTACCTAGTGATAACCAAACTATAATATTTGCTGTTGTGGAGTGATTTCTGCCCATCATCACTAAATTATCTACTAATTAATATAAATCTATTGGTTTTAGTAATTAGGGTAATTTGCATACAGTTATAATTGTTTTCCTTATTAGGGGTTCCCAAAGCCCTGTATACTTGCTAGTCAAAACATCTACCAAGGCTAGAAAGAAGTCCTGGGTTTCAAATTTTTTCTATGGCGGAGCAACCCATCTGAAGTTTGATGATGGCCCGGAGTATGGTAGCTCTTACAGTCACTGTCAGTTTTCCTATGCATACTCCTAATAAGTCCAGTTCCCAGTCTATAGCCTGTACATTCCTAATTTGTTTAACCCTTCTAGGTAACCTTTACTAATTATCCACTTTGATTTGATGATTATCACTATGATAGATTTCAACCCACTGGCAGGGATTATGAGGACAAATAGCAACAAGTCCCTCATACTGAGTGTCATCGTCACTATAAACATGACCTGTTGAAAAATTCCAGGTGCATCGACCAATCTGAAAGGCATAACCCTGAATTGGTACAACCCAACATGACAGGTAAATTCAGCCTTCTCACTTTGTAGAGGACTACTTGCCAGTAGCCAGACCTCAAATCAAGGTGGGGAAAATTAGCTGACTTCCCCAGTAATGCCAATGTTATCTATTAAGGTTAGAGGTTAGGCTAGTGGGTTGATTATTTTATTTTGAACTCTCCACAATGATGTGGTGAGCATTCTATTATTCCTGTTTCCAGCATATCTCCAACTGCCCTTTGGATGAGTTTATGCTTATGCAGTGGAGTTCAGTATAGCTTTATAGGCAGGTAGCTATCTGTGTCTATCCTCATCTCTACTGTTTTTGTTTGGCCCAATTCACCATCTGTGTGAGCTTTCACATCTCTATTGTCCCTAATAGAATGCAGGATAGTCCTTTTGTATGTATATGGAGCTTATATCTCCTCCTCTCTAATTATTGAATTCTTATATTTACTTTTACTATCTTCTACACATTCTACCTCCCCCTTGGTAATAGCTTGTATAGCCTCTCCTACTTCCCTTGTGAACCCTTATAGTAGTACTACTGGCCATTACTGGGATTCAACCCGTATCATAATCTTCCGCAAGAGACTCTGTTTAAGCTAATTCTCCCTCTCCAAAACGAGGTTCATCCATTTGAGCAACCTGATATGTTTTCCTTCCACCTAAGAGTATTTCTCTTTTCCCTATCTTTAGCAGTGGAAGTGCTGGATTGAGGCTTATCTGCACTTAATTACTTTGAAGCCAATCAGGGCTCTACTCAGGATGCATTTGCTACCACATGATTGCTCTTCCCACCTCTACAGGAAGGAGTACTAATCCTAATACCTTTATTTTTTCCATCTGCCTGAAATATTTTTTGCTTTGTAATATCTAGCTTGATTTTCCTAAATCCTAGCTGAAAATATTCTCTAGCTCTAATCATCAACATGTATCCATTAATACCATTATTTCCTTTCCCCCACTATTGCTTTATATGTTAAATTGGATTCCTGATCAAACAGAGTACAGTCCTTCCTTTGATGACCCCACTATCCACCTCCCAACAAGCCATTTGTCTGGGATCTAGGTGAAGTTTCTGTTTATTCCTCTCAGGTGTGTGACTCCTTTTACTACTGTTAGATTAACAATGGCTCCACTATTCCCTTCCATTGAGACTTGGTCTCTTTCTTTCTCTAATGGTCCATCTTATCCCATCTCATGCATGTACATTTGGGAAGACTCTGATCTCTCTATGACTTTTTGTGCCATTGTAAATGCCTCTGCAAGTCTTCTGAGGGCTGCTCTTGCTCTATCAGTCCTCAGAAATGTGTTTTAATCACTTCTGTATTATATTCTGATGGTTGTTTGGACGGCTTCTCCGTCTCACTGCACAACATCCTTAAAAGCTATTTTGGGCAAGTTTAGCACTCTGTTAGCTAGTTCTCTGGCAGCATTAGCTGTACTTATGTATTCTGCATATTGGGTTGTTAGCTGTTGCAAGAGGTCAGTTGCTTCAGGATTGTTGTCGGAGACAGTACCATCAGAATAATCATGAGGTAAGTTGACAATTTCTGCCGACATTAGATTATCTATTCTGGCTTTCTGTTTCTATCCAAGCCTGAAATTCCAAATGCTTTCCCACTGTCTACTAATCTATCCATTGTTTTGGTCTGATGAAGTGAAACTGAAATATTGGTTTCATGAAATAAAATATTACCATGGGTTCCTAAAGTCTCCACTTTCTTAATTATCATTGCTCTGTTCTTACATTGAACTCTCTCTGGATCTCTATCTTCTTTGGAATTATCCATATGGATTACCAAATAATTTTATCATTATATATATATATATATATATATATATATATATATATATATATATAGGTTGGGTTTTAATCCCGGCTTGAAGCAATCACATGTCTAGTCACAATGATGAGCTGTGAAACAGTTTGTCTGTGAATGACTATATATATATATATATATATATATATAAAAATTAAACACTGAAAAAAATATTACTATCATTAACAGAAAAAATACCACAAAAATTCTGAATTAAAAAAAATGTCACTGAACAAAATGAAAAAATAAAAACGCGGTTGACAAGATTAGTGAGAAGCAGGTGGAGATAAAAAAAATCTCTTACCTCTATTAATCATTTTGTTTTCTTTAACTGTATTTGTCTGCTTTCCCCTTCTTTCTCTCCTTAGTATGTGTGAACAAAAAAAAAAAAAAACATGTTCCCTCTTCCATTTTTTTTTTTTTTTCAACAATTTATTTTTATTTGCAGAAGCTCTACTCTTCTTTTTTTCACATTATTACTTTTCAACAGTTCACTTTTGCGTCTTTTCTTCTCTACTTCCAAGTTGTGTTTGCTTCTTTCCTTTATTTTTAGTTCTTTTTTTTTTTTTCTTATTTCTAGACACTGGTTGGGAAATAGCAACAATACTATTTCTCACTTCACCATGTCTTCATTTGGCTGGTTGAGGTGGTAAACTCATCTTACTAACTTCCAGCCACAGAAAGAGGGCCAACTAGGTGACTGCTGATTTCTCACTGCTGGTCTTTTCCTCTTCTTTGACTGTCAGTCCATTCCTCACTGGCTGCTAGACATTTACTTACCCCAGACTTCCTGCTTCTCTGCTTATATGGATACTGGCTGGGGTCCCACCACCCCTATCCATCTCTTTGTGTCCCAGAACAAGAGATCACCTATTAGGCTTTTTGTGATGGTCAGTTCCTTCAAAAGACTACTGTTATGATTATGTAAAATTGTTGACAAAATTTTGTTTGCCAATTCAAAGGTGGGCTGGAGACAGGAATCCTGAAAACTTGGGCAATTAAGTTGACTCAAAGATAGACTGATTAAATTCCTAAGAAACTCAGATAATTAAGTGGACTTAAAAGAAAAGGAATTTATCTACTTATCTCCTAAGGATATGTAAGAAACCTTATTGTTAAATAAGTACTTTTTCTATAAACTTGTTTCTTTGACAATGTTGAACTTCACCTTTAAGTTTAAATTCACATAATTTTCTACCTATGTAATTGTTCTGAATAAAAACAGTAAATAGTAACTTGAAACAAGATTTTGGATAACTAGTATTTTAATTTTTAGTCTGAATTAATGCACACATCCTTGATATATACATACACACTTATAAGGAAATGTCTGATACAAGTCTGAGAATATACATTTTGTTTTTATTACTGTATCTCTGTAACAGTTCTGGGTTCAGAACATGATTGAATTATAATTAGATTATTGAAATCCAATAACAAAACTTAATATAATTAACTTAGAAACTTGAAATTTTTATTTGTCAGCAATCACAAAATGTCATCTTGTACAATGAAGTTGACATTTCATATCTTCTTCAGTCCTGTTCCCAAAATAGGACATCATCTTTTTTGAATATATAACAAATATTTTGTTTTTAAATAAGTTAGCTTGATCTATGTAAGCTTGTGAATGTTAATCTGAAATATAATTCCTGCTTCCTAGTCTGTTTATAATTTCAGCCATGAATTCAGCATCCATCAAGAGAATTGAAAAGTAAAGCTGTTCACATGATTATTTCATTTTATTAATTTTTGGGAATATTCTATTTGAAGCATTTCTAAATTGTTGACTTTTATCTGTGAGTCACTATAGACATCTTGTTCAAAATTGTCAAATAGTAAGGCAGAAAGCAAATTTTATTCTTTAATCAAAGTTTTCTAGTGAGGACAGATGAAGCTATGGACATCAACTTGCGAAAGAAAAAAATAATGGCAGTGTTAAGATGATCCACTTGAACTTATACCTTTTTCTATACAAACATGAATAGATGGCTTGATGTTGTCCAGAGCTTATAATACAACTGTATGGTAAACTGGTGATATTTTTTATGCAAATTAGTTATTGAAGGATCTTCTACATACTGTTTCTCTGTTTTCCTAAACAATACAACCATTGTTCATATTGAACCTTATCATTTGCCAGTAGCATAACTGGAATCGGTGCAGTTCATATATTTTCTTGTGATATTTTCTCCATTTTCGATTCTTCTCCATATCTCTAGGACATTTAACCAGAATAGATTTAAATCTCCAATTTCTCTATGTCAATGTCATAAAATCCTTACCAAAATGAAAGCCCAAGACCCTGTCTCTGCTTAATAACATTATTTCTAGAGAGGAAATTAGTAAAAGGAAATGCATCCACAGTAAATGGTGATAATAAATAAATATTGAAACCAGCTGATCAGTTTTTGTTTCTCTCTTATCAGTTAAGAAATTCCCATATATCAATAATATACACACTTATGCTATAAACATATCACATTGACATCCAACAACCATTCCTTTTGTTTACACAAAGGCTGTCTCAATTTAATAAAAACTGTCTCAAGAATTCAAAGTGATTTATTTGACAAAGAGGACATATCCTCAGTAGGTCAATGCACGTTGCCTATTTGTAATAAGATGTTCAGATGATTACAGACCCCAGACATAACAGAACATTCATGCAAATTTTCAAGTTGACCTTTCCTAATGCATGTTGTGTAATTCTCTCTTCTGATAGCAAATTTGGCCCTACCTTTGTCATCAGCCTTGCACTGAATGGAACTTATTTGAAAGATAAGTAGGCCATCTGTTTATAGCATAAGTATACATGGATCAATATATTATTGATATATGTGTATTTATTAACTTTATTCCTCCGCCCTAATTTCCTCCTCTTTATTTTTTAATTTGTCTGTTTTTTTAAACATTGATTATTGTTATTCTCTACAATGATTGGAATTTTAAACATTTCAATGTTACCTTGAAGAAGAAAACAATTTTGAAGATAGTAGCATAAGTTATCATCACCAAAAGTTCACTTCATATTAATGCTCTTGGGAAAGGCATGAATCCATCTCTTCTACTCTTAGATTGGGCTCATGAATTAGGAGTAGCAGCCATTCTAGGACAATTCTGAGTTCAAAGAAAGCAACTGAAAATTCAAAACTGAGAAAGGAAATCACTATCTTTTCCCAAGAAGTCATAGCAATTCACAAAGAAAAAGCATTTGTGGAGAATCATAATCATGTACATTATGAAGAGATTTTTTTTTTAAATTAGCAAAACAGACATTATTTTTTTTAAAGTTTTCTAAAACATGCTTTTTATTTTAAGATAGTTTACTTTTATTCTTAATCAATTTCACGTATACAGGTGGTCAGTCTGATTATAACTGCTTTTACAGTTTTTGCTTTATGCAGTTTTAAGAAACAAAACTTTGAAGAAATTTGATAGAAATATGATCATTTTATTTACTTTTAAATGATTAATTAACAAAGATTAAGGGCTAAGATAGCCTTATAGGTTCATCTCAATAAAGCATTCTTGATTTGTTTTAAATTTATTGACAAAGATCCATTTTGAATTGTAAGTAAATTTCTTGATATTTATATATTTGAAAACACAAATAGGGCGATGGTAACTTTTAAAAACATGCTTATTGAATTGACAAATGAAATTCATGATTGATTTTGTTAATATATCAGTGTTTATTCACATTATCCTTAAAACTATATGGATGGAAGTAATTTTCACTGTTTATCTATTGGAGTATGTACATGCAGAATAAGAAAATAGATTGAAAGAGCATCTTGTAAAACCTCAGTAAAAACATCAGTCATACTTAAAGGATCCACTATTAACGTAATATTATCCTGACTGGGAAAAACAAACCAGTCATACAAACCTAAGTGGTCCAGAAAATACATTTGATAAAAAGACATATCTACAGCATATTCAGAATAATACAGCAAAATAAGTAAACAGGTCAACCATTCCCCAAACATCTTTGTCAGTATGTTTCCATCATTTAGACAATATTTCCCAATTTGAGTGAAATGTTATTCCTGGACTAAACAAATGAAAACTCAAAATACTGAAATATCTAAGAATTTCTTTTAATTTAAGAAGCATACTTTAGAAAACGCATATACACACATTGTGTAAAACAAAAAAAGTGGAATTATTTAATCACAAAATGACATTGCTTGCCACATCATCTACTTTTTGCCCACTACATTTTTCTGAATGTTATTAGTTAGTTCTCCTGGGGCTTAATTTATTTTAAAATCAGTATTAAGAATAGGATATTAATACTGTCAATTTTCTGACAGCATTATATTAATAAATCAAACTACATATACTACCATATTTTTTTCATATATTATGTTCAACTGCAAACCATATATATATATATATATATATATAAATAGGAAAGAACACGTCAAGTTAATAATCCGAAGTTCTTTAGTATTTTTATTTTTTAAAAAAGTGCTCAATACATAAGTAAAGCCTAAATTATAATTATTATATATATATATATATATTCTAAGTACCTTTGCACAGTCAACAAAGTCAGTTTAGCAATTTATCACAAAGTTCTGAAAATAAAAATTCCAGATCCATTGGCTGTTGGGTTGAACTGATCTTTCTGTCTTTATCTTTGACCACTTTCCATGCTTTGCAATTCTGTTCCTTCTGAAACCTTTATTCCATTTGATGCTTTTTACATAATTTGCATGTATATTCTATCATAATTAGGCAGAAAATACCACTTCCATCTCTAAAATTATGAGACTGATGTAAAGAAAATTTCAAAGTCAACCACAATTCTTATTCCATTATTGATTATTTCCATTTTTTTCAAAGTTACTGTCATCCCCCATATCTTGAAAGTGCTTATAGCTCTGATTTTTGGATAGATATAGATATATGTTAGATTAAACTAATTTAGGCACAAGGTTTTCCTGTTGGAACACCCAATAAAGATTAGACTCACTTTAATTGCTTGGGAAACTACACACATACACAGATGATCAAGTTGAATTTCTCATTATATATATATATATATATATATATATATATATACACACACACACATACATACATACATACACACACTCACAAAGAGAGAGAGAGATTAATGGTGTTACTGCTTTTCTTTCATTTTCATTTTTGAGAGTGGCTTTTTTCTTACACCTTTTTAGCCTGTGTAGGAAAAAAACAATGTAGATGTGACAAAGAAATAAATGTTTTAAATTTATGTAATCATAACATCACTTAATCAGTGATGGTTATCTACCTTATGCTGCAATGACCTCAGACCATATACAGTTTTAATTACATATTTTATCCCATCAATGGTGTCAGTGACTGAATATGTCCAAAGAATGCATGATTCATTTTATATATCATTGGGCTCTAAGAGTTTAAATTAATATTGGAAGTTTAACATATAGAAAAAATGATCTAAAATCATGTAATTGCAATTTCTGGTGACAAAAGGCAAAAAATATTTACTGAAATTACAAAAGAGTAAAAACGATTTCAACTTGGACAATGTTTAAAAAAACCCAAAAAACTTTTACTCTTTTTGTAATTTCAGCAAATTTTTATTTTATTGATTTCATATAGCAATCAATAATAATCAAATTCATTTTTTATGTAAATATTAAGATGATATATTTGTCATCTTTTAAATGAAGAAAACTTTAATCATTACATGGATTAAAAAAAATTACCCATTTTTTTTTTCTTTGGACCAAATCTAAATGTATCTTGGTTATTTTATGATACATTATATAAAATTATAATTCTATGACTGTGTACACATACACCTGATGATATCTCTTTATTCCTTATTGATATTCAAAGAATACCAGAATTCTCCAACTTTGCAAAACGGTTAAAAAAAAAAAAGAATAAAAAAAGTGTCTTAAGCAAATTTTCATTTATAGGCAATTTAGTGTGCTCATTCATTTTGATGTGATAACTTTTGTTTGGTTCGTTAGACATTTATCTTTGCTATCTCAATCAATATTTTACAAATTCAAAATTGTACATATCAATACTCAGGAATCAAAACATTCTGGGAGATCAATTATGCCTGATTAAAGTATTATTGAGAATAAAATTTTCGAAAATACAAGTTATGAAAAAAATGGAAAGGTTTAAACTCTCAAGCCGTCTGCCTAATGTTAACTCAGCAGACATTAAAAATACTGACATTTAAACTGTTTTCCACTTGTTAAATAAGGTTTAATAAAGTTTTCTTGAAAAATGCATAAATTTTGGAAATTCTATTTAATATTTTTGTTTTTGTATTTTTTTAAAAATGTTAATAGAAAAGTAATTTTTTATAAAATAAAAGTATACTAGTAAAACTTTATCAAAATCATTTGGTAGTTTCTGAGTATAAAGGTAATTAAAAAAAAATTATTGGTTTATGAAAGAAAGCTAATTTATCTTTCCTATAACTGCTATAGAGTTAAATAAACATTTCTAGTTCAATCAAAAAAATAAAATGTTTTTTTGAACAGCCTGAGATTTAAGCGTCAAGAGAAATAGGTTTACTGTAATAAAAGTTGGAACAATTTATTTCTTTTTCTTGTCTTTCCTGTATTTTCTATATTCATTTCACTGCTATTTAAAATGAGGAAATAAAAAAAAAAATGTCTTTTTTTTTTTGTATACTCTTTCTAACATGCTATATCATATTTATTCTGTAACAGTTGGCAAGAAGAGGTAAATATGTCTTTGTAAGTCTTGAAAAGAAAGAAATACAATATTTTTTCTGGAAAATGTTCAACAGAATCTTCATCTGTATTCATTAATAGTTTATAATTGCTTAATAATTTCTCCCTAACAGTGCTAGGTAACCACAATATTATAAGATCTGAGACCATCAGCATATGAAAATTAAATAACTGTAGAACATCCTCAGAAAATTAGTTAAAAAAAATTCTACAAATGAAAGTTTGAAAACCTCCCCAAAATAAAGGTGTACATACAAATAGCTCTACAATTATAAGCTGCATTAAAAAAATATACCTTTTTGTAAATACACTATGGCAATGCCATTTACAAACTACCTACCAGCCATCCAGAATATTCATGCATACGTACATGTAGGTTTCCACAAACAACCAAATTTTTTCAAGAGTATTAAATCTTTGCTAAGCAAGAGTTGTTTCTTTACACCACTGTGAGACATGGTTTTTATCAAACGACTAAATTTGTAACCAGTTTTGTTTGAATAAATATAACTATTCAGTCAATATGTATATGTATTGGGTTGTCCAAAAAGTTCATGCTGATTTTTAAGGAAAATCAAAACACAAAACAAAATTATGCCATTGAATATTTATTCAACTAAATATAAACCGTTTTGTTGCACATTATTTCTCCATTTTTCCTTCAACTTAATGATTCTATCTTCCAGAATTTTGGTGGTTTTTCAATAAAGAACTCATTAAGGTGGTTTTCTGTCATCCAAAGATTTAGATTTTTACCATTAAGATTATTTTGCAAGGACCTGAATAAATGAAAATCCGAAAGAGCAATGTCTGGTGAATATCACAGGTTGGGTTACACATCCCAGACAAGATGCAGCAATTTTTGCTGGGTTGCTAAAGAAAATAACACATTTCCTGTACACCAATTCTGGGTGTTTTTCTTGAGTTGCTGCCTTAATTTCTACAGTTGTGAGCAGTACTTTTCAGAATCAATTGACTGGTTACTTGGCAAAAGCTCATAGTACAGAATTCCTTTCCAATCTTACCAGATGCAGAGTATGAATTTCTTAGGATGAAGACCTGCTTTTGAGGTGACAAAAGTTGGCTTGTGTTGCTTACCCCAGGATCTTTTTCATTGAACATTGTTGTAAACTATCCCTTTCTCATCAGCCATCACATTTTGCTTCAAAGAGGGTGCATTTTCATTGTGTTTATACAGCAAATCACAGATGAAATGCAATCCAAGATTCTTTTCACTCAGATCATGTGGTAACCAAACATTATAGTGATCTAAATACCCAAGTTTGTGGATTTTGATAAATTTAGTGTTTCTGCAAATTCCCGCATTGTGTAATATGGGTTATTCTCAATCAGTGTCTTGATTTGGTCGTCATATGTTGTAGGGGTAGTCTGTAGCCTTATTGATGAAGAATGCTCAGGCAATCACCACCTCTAAACTTAGTGAACCACTTCCATAGAGTTCTGTTACTAAAGCACCTTCACCATACATCTTGTTTGTTGCCTTTATGGCAAAAAAATTTTAAAAAATAAATAAAAAATAACGTCAAGTGTTCATTTTCATAGGGATTGAAATTAACACGAATAAAGTAATTTTAAACTTTTTTTCTCAAGAGATAGTTTGAAGTGTGGTCTATTTGGAAATGTAAGCATAGTTGTTGATAAATTTGACCTGTTCTAACATGAACAATTAAAAATCAGCATGAACTTTCCAGACACCCAAATACACACATATATATATATATATATATATGTGTGTGCAGGGCTTTATGGAGCTCTTCAAAAAGGAGCATGCTCCTTTTCACTGGAGTAAAGGAGAAGAGGGCTCATTTTATATTCAACTGGAGTGGAGCATGAGCAGCTCTATTTGGGACTCTGTGCTCCAAAATTATTTGAATTTTTTTAAACATTAGTTTGTATTCAACAATAAAAAAATAAAAAAAAAAAACTGAGCTCAAATCTTTGAGTTATTTTTTATTATATTTGAGGTAAATGTTGTGTGTGTGTGTATGTTAGTTACACATGAAAATGGAAGCTATTTCAACATCTACCTTGATGAAGGGACAAGTGACTTTGACTCCTAGGTGTTAATGTTCTGATGTCCAGGACATTTTTAAGTTACAGGAGACAGTCTGAAAAAAATGTCTTCAAAAGACTCAGTCACTTTGTAGAAAGTCTTTGATGTCATTTTTTATTAGATATGTATGTGTGTCAGTGAGAGAGAGTGAAAAAAAGCTATCTTTAGATATTGGTGTGGGGAACAAAGGTTTGAAATTTTTTTGATTTTATGACAAATTTTCATTGCTGAATGAATAAACCAACCAATGTTTTCTTTTTAATTTACTGATAATTTATTATTGTTATTATCATTATTTAAAGAAAGTTATTAAAAAAAATAAACGAAATCTTTACGGGTAATAACTTGTTAGATTTTCTTGCCTATTTCCCCTTGAATGTTGAATAAAATTGATTCTTGGTCTGAAATAACATTCTAATTAACTTTTTAACATAAATATATATTAACCCCCCCTAAACCTCCATTCTGCAAGTACAGCTCTTATTGTTGTACTTTTTTTTTTTTCTGAACCCCACAATTTTCAGTTAATTAAAAATATAGGAGGGAGAGATTAACCCCAAAATCCCCACTCCAGAACTGCCTTAAAATCAATTTTTAATCAACTTATTTCATAGTTACTGAATTTTCCTATCCATTATTGTTCCATGCCCCAGAAAAATAATAACACAACTCTTGACAACAGAAGATTTGTGTTTCTCTGTTGTTCAAAGTGTATCTTTACAAGTTTCCCTTGCCAACTGGAACACTGACAAGAATAACTTTTCACCCCAAAACTGTAAGTTAACTAAAGTTTTAAATGCCTATTTGTAACAAACTACGGTAAAGGTTACTTTTGATGCTGTAAAATATTTTCAAGAAAATGAATTTATTTAAGATTGAATTAGTTGAAAACAACTGATATTTTGTAATGTGTTCTTTACAATAAAACCGAGACTTTCTGACAAAGTATCTGTTTTATTTGTTGTAACTAAAATGAAGTATTAAATTATGGTTATTAAATTTTCTTATTAAAATCAAATACTTCATTTTAGTTACATTCACCAGATAAAAGTAGACATGTTCACTAATTCACCAAAATTCATAGCACAAAGAAAAAGGCCTCAAACTTAAAATCAAAGTTTTATTGCAAAAATGTTTGTTAGGGAAGACCAAAGTATTTTTTAATTATTTTAAAAATTTTTTCTAACATGTCCAAAATTTTGGTTAAAAATCTTGTTTTTTTTTTTTTTTTTTAATAGGTCAGTGGTAACAATGTTTAGCATTAGTTTTTTTTGCAAATTTTTCAGTTGAAATGATTGTATATTACTTTTTTATGATAAAGTAAGTAATGCTGGTTTCAAATCAGATTAATTTAATTTTAAATTTGTTAATTTTACTCAAATAACATATATATATATATATATATTATTTTTTATTTTGTAAGATTTTTAAAACTGATAAATGTCCAATGTTTATGAAAGAAGGTACATTTTAACTATGGGGCAGTGAAAAAGAGCTCTTTTTTTTTAATGGAGCCACACATAACTGCCCCTTTTTACAAGTGAGGAAGGGTAACACTATTAAGTGTACTTTTGTCTGAATTTTTTACATTTTAGTTTACACACATATGCAAAAGCATGTGTGACAACCCAACACAACCAATCTACACAAAGCCAATGTATGTGTGTCTGTGAGAGATGATGCTAATATTCAAAATGGAAAAAAAAAAAAAATACACTTAAGTTAAACACATTCTTGACTTACAGATTTTACTAGTAGTTGCAGTCATTTTTCTTAAAACCAAACTATACATTAAACTTTATTTTTATTCAGTTTTCACAAAGACTACAAAGTCTATTATACAGGTGAATTGACATTAACATATTGTATTGAAATTGACTGAAGACAAGACCACTTCAGTTTGTAATTGGAAAATATATGGTATTCAAGTGACATAAGTACAGACACATTTTTCTCGTTCTGTTGCTCACTGCAAAGCCAATAAACAAACGAATTATGCTCTCTTTATCACATATATGATTTATCTATATTTGTTTAATTTCTTCTTGATTGTCTCTGAATGACAATTGAGAATGGTAGTGTAAGAAACAGGAAGAAACTGAACTAAACTTATACAAAAAATGTCTCTGTTGTAGAAGCACAATTTGTTCTTTCTTTTATTTATACTCAATGAGGAGGAAAAGTCAAGCTATCAAATAATATTAGAATCTTTCACATATATAAAAAAAAAACTCCTGACAATATGGTAGAGGAATTCAACCATAACAAAGTAAATCATTTTAATGAATAGTCTCCATTCAATGCAAAAGTTTACATGCTAAAAGATAAACTTGTTGCGTCATCTAAACCTGACTGAACGAGTAAAAATATAGAACTGATAACTAGAAAGGAAGCTAATCTTGATATTAGAGTGATTTTTTTTACTGTCATTATTAATAATGGACTGTCTTTAGTTCTGGAAATAACTGTCAATTGTAATGATGGTATAAAAAAGTAACTTTTAGATATATAGGGTTGTTTCCTATGAGCAGACAATCAATACTGAATGGTCTGCATTAATAATAAGTGCTTGCTACTTGTGGTTTATATTCACTTTTAAATTAGGAATGGCCTTGTGTCTAGGCTAAGTACATACATACAGGGCTTTACATGCAAAGGTAAAGGAATAGTGTAGCTTTGGGAGCCATGAGAGAAATGATTTAACACCATTTGACCACAAAATGACTTTGTATCAGAAAGATAGGGCACCTGTCCTATTTTTGTTTTTAGGCAACAGTAATAAAGATATATTAAGAATATGTAAAATTCTAGACAAACATTAGCAGTACATGAAAACTGGGCATCAACAAGTGATACAAGAATGGAACTCAGTTTATGCGCTGTACAATGTACATAGCATTCTATGAGGTATTGTAGCTATTGAATAACAATGGTGACATTTTTGACACTAGTATTGGTTGTCACCATTGGCCTATGGGAAACTGGCACCTTATCATCTCATCAAATAAGTCATGGTTCTAGTTATTTCCAGCAGATGGTTGAGTTTATGGATGGAAAATATTGCATGAGTGTATGAATTTAACCTGTCAACAGGTAAGCATTGGCTGCATTGTGGGATATGTTCACAAAGACCACTGAAAGATGCTTTCTGTTTTCCAGCAGCAAGATAAAACAAGATAACATCCCCACTCCATTGTTGCACACTATTGCTTGCAGGGACATTCAGCTCATATCTATTTACTTGATTTGTCAAAGCCCATGTTGAAGTCTTCACTAAATTCACTAACTTTTCAGATTTATGAATTGCCCATTTCAGTAAAAACTTCTAGCAATTTAGATCATTTTATACAGGTGATACATTACTGCAAAAACTATTTAGGAAGATTTGTTCTCTCTAAGCTAAATGTGCTTAAAAAATATAAATTAATTTGTATAAGTTATGTATTGTGTTTGTGCTCTCAAATTTATTTCTTAGCCAAGATTTGTACATGAAAAATATTTTAAATTCCATTTACAGATTTTACAGTTACATAATGTACTGACTAAACGGTGAGGTATTTATGCAAATCAATATATCTAAGCAAAAACCCAATACCTTTATATCATAGAACTGAATGTATATCACTCTACTATATATATATATATATATATATTAGTACACAGTGCTAGCAGTAATAATACAGTACTTGATATAAAATAAAAACTAAAATTTATACTAATAATAAATGTTTTGTTTTTCATCATTTTCTACAACTTTTGATTTTTCAATCTGTGCTTAACAAATGACACCTGCATGAAACTCAAAGTTGTAACAAATGCAACGGAAAAATGTATATTTATTATTAGTATATAATGTTATTTTTAATGAGTAAACATATTTGAGTTGCTATCCATTTTTTTATTTTCTTAAATAGGGAAATTAATGACAACAGTTTATAGTAATAATAATAAAAAAAATCTCTCTCTCTCTCTCTATATATATATATATATATATATATATATATATATATATATATATATAGAGAGAGAGAGAGAGAGAGTGAAAGATAGAGGCCATTTACTATGTAGTCATGTTAACATCTGTTCAAAAATATTAAAGAAGCAAATAAAATAATATGGAAGTGGGTTCAAGTGTAATCAGAGGCAATCATTTCGTGTATGTTATCCAGTTGATCAATAGGGACAAAAAACAATAACATTGCTAAAAATAAACAGCTTTTTATGTTTAGCTCATAGAAGGATGCAAGAAGACTGCATCCTTCTATCTGAAGATGCAAGACGAAAAGACAGTCTTGTTTGATGCATATTGCCAAAAAAAAAAAAAAAAAAAAAAAAAAAATTAAATATTTCATTACCAGAAAATGATATTTTTGTTCTTTTGTCAACTTCAATCTCACTCCTTCACTGTTACACAAAAGTAGTAAGAAAGGCCAAAAATATTTTTAATAATATCAAAAAAAGAAAAAGGAAAACACTGCCTTCAGAAGGACAGGTGGAAGAGCATCTTGCTTGCAAGGAAACTGGAAAGGCAATTGTGGTGGATGCTCACTAGAATAATGGAAATAAAGGTAAATAATTTTAGAAAGTCCGTTTATTCAGAATTAAACACTCATCTTCTGTAAGATTAAGAAGATTGTAACATTTTCTGTTAGTAAAATTTTTTTACAATGAAAAAGATTAGAAAAAGAAACTCTTGATTAATGGCTACAATTGTCAAGAATAATATAAACAAAAACATGAGAAAGGAATCCATCACAGAACAAGGGAAAATTTTGCTGTTAAAAAATAAAAAATAACAAGCAGGCATGAAATATTAAAATAAAATGGTTATTCTACTTTTATTTGTGAAGTAGAAATATATTTGTTGGTTTTAGAGAGTGGTAAAACACTCTCTAAAACCAACAAACATATTGCCAAAGTGATTGCCAAAGAAAAAGTTTCAATTTCTACTGCAGGTGCAAAATTAACCAAAGATAAAAGAAACTCTAGAATTAATGTAAAATAGATATAAGTGACAGTCTCCTCATACTGATCAATCTAGTGCAGGTAAAATGTTTGCCTAAATGTCTACTACCTTTGGGCTAACATTATTTTTCATTTTAGCTGATTATCTGATGTTTATCAATTTTATTTGTGTATAAAATTGCTTCTGCTCTTTTATCCAACTAATCTTTGAACATAACTGTTTTCATTTTTATGTTAATTTAAATACAATCACTCTTGTCTGACAAATAGTTTTAATGCAAGAAATAACAGTAATAAGGATAATAAGAAACGGATATGACAACAGATCAATATGCCAGAATAGTTTTCAGATATATTATCTTGATGCTAACCATAATAGATAAGTGTTAAAGAAATGTTTAATATCTAAATTCTTTCTTGGGGTCTAAATTAACCAGTTAAAAAAAAATCAGTGGGCTAAAAAAATGAGAGAATGGAAATAAATAAACTTCTATAATGAAAATGTAAGTGCAGACAGAAACACTTGGCGTTGTGATGTGGCATCATTTTAAAATAGTGGTAGAATGATTACAACCATGGTTATTCCAAAAGAAATCAGACTGATATTATTACAGGTACTTTCCTTTTGCTTTGCTAATGTAAGTGTATAACATTTCCTCTCAATTACTCACACTTGTAAATTCTTGAATTATGTTTGACTTTAGTATGACAAATTTTATGGTTGTTCAAGCAATCAATGCCCAAACTCTTTTCAGCTCCTACTTGAAAATCTAACCCATATTAAGAAGCAACAACTGTTATATATTATCTTGCTGTGCAACAACCAAAAATATAACTTGTTTTTTGTTTTTTTTTTTGTCTCTCATTACTCCATATTTTATCATCAACAAATGATTTCCAAGAACATATATTGATACTTGTTTCTTTGGATGGATCAGGTAACTGAAGTACAGAAAATACCAAATACCAAATTACCTGCCACATTATTTGTGCTCTATTTCTAGTAACACTGCTGTAAATCACCTGAAGTTGGCGTTGAATAAACTGCTTAAAGAATTGTGAGATTTACAATACAAAGATGAGTGTATGGTCTGAATAAACCTGCTTTCTAATATAATTTAAAACTTCTCATCCCTAAATTACCATAAACAATGATCACATTGGTAGTGAAGATGACATTAATGCTGTAAATAGCGACTGTTATTTGGCTTCAGTAAATACAAAATGGAGAACTGACTGTGTCATAATTTCATTCTATCATAATACAACAAAGTCATCATTTTCATTCACAGGCAACTTTTGTTTACCATCTTGGTCAACATAACGGATACGTAGGTACCGTTCTTTATTTAATTCCAACTTGTCCATTTGTAAATCACAGCTACGACCATCCACAAATGCAAATGCTGGGTAGAGGCCTTTCTGTTTAGGATTGGTAGCTAACTGAAAGAAAGAAACAAGGAAAAATATTAAATTTTCAAAAATGTTAGTTCATTTTTAGGACATAAAATATATAAAAAAAACATTATAATTTAGGTGGTCAGTAATCAGGAAACTCTTCCTTAAATTGCTCTTCTTTTCATTATGTTGATTAATTTCTGAGCCTCTTCATGTGAAACAAGAAGAATCCAAGTTCTGGAAATAACTATGATGAAAATAAGACTATGGTCTAATTTCAAGAGATAAAACTCAAAGCTAAGAATGGTGGAATGAATGATATGTGCATGTGTGTGCATTTGGAAATCTAAAAATGCATTTTACCCAAGATTAAATGGCAGATCATCTATTGACTATAATGAGGAAAATCAGAGATTATGAACTCAAACACCATAAAAAAAATTAAAAATTTGCAATACCATGAAGAGTTTTCAGCTAAAAAGCAGTCACTTGTTGTGGATTGTTATGTGTGCCAGGAAGAACAAGTCATGAAAACTTCTTATTTAGTATAATTTTGCAAATATATTGTTAATTATATCACAGTCCCCTTTTTTTTTAATTAAAGAGGAAATAGGAAATGGCTGATACATTTAATAAAGGTTATGAGAAATAAACTTGATTTTACAAATCTTGAACAAAGTCTACTCTACATTTTTTTCTTTTAATGCTGTTGAAGTATACAATATGAGATTTTTTTTCTTTAATGAGATAAAAGGAGGCATATTCATCTAAATATATAGTTCTTTTGAACTAACAGAAACCTTTGTTTTAAGCATAAAAATGCATATCATTTCAAAGAAAATATCTCACAAGAAAAGATAATTTTATGAAAAATGACCCAGTAACTTTATCATCTAATGTTAGCAGTAAATACATGCAGGAATACAGAAAGGATTTCAATTATTTAAAAAATATGTTAATAGAACCCAGTTAGCAGTTAGAGAATATGGCAATAAAAATTTAATTTGATTGGGGAAGACAAAATAAACCTTTCAGATAATTAAGCTTGATCAATTTTGATTTGGGCAAAACAATTATTTTTTTATGACCAAACTTAAAATTTGAAAAATGTATTCTATTTTTTAATGACACAATTTGAAAAATAAATTAAGTATAATTAAATAATCCAATTTTACAAAATTAATTTATATCATCTATTGAAGTGAATAAATGTTTGTAGTAGAATGTATTGTATGATAAATAGGAAGGAATTACAAGAATATAAAAAAGGATATTTTCCATTGTATTCAATAACCTAAGAAATTGAAATAAAGAAAAAGCTCAAATGAGGGATGCTAGGTGAAGGTATCAAAAGCAACATGTGTAAAAATAGGCTAAGCAAGTGCTTTTCAGAATGGGCAAATATATTAGGCAAGGGTAAAGAAATTTCAAAAACTGTCGAGAAAAATCTCTTACTTTCTTCAGGCAGTAACAATTAAAATTCTTGAAAAGATCCAAGGTGATCTGCTATAGAGATAAGAAAAAAAAAACACCTTTGTTTCAGTAGGATTAGCCAACTGACAAATTAATTGAAAGTTTTCAACAAGCTGTACAAGTAGGTTTATCTCTTTCTCATGGAAACCTAAATACCTGACAATTTTATAGAAAAAAATAAAACACCAAATTTCCAACTTAACAAAACATTAAAAAATAAACCCATAGAATTATTAAAAACTGAAACAGAATAATGTAAACAGTAAAAATTTTATAAGTAATGAATTCAATCAACAGAAGTGTCAAGTACATTATAAACAATATTATTTAAACTTATGATCATATATATATATATATATATATATATATATATATATATATATATATATGCATATACTTCTTCAGTTGAACTATTCATCCCATTCTTTCAATAAATGGTTCTCATATTTTAAAAGACAATATTAAAAACAAGGGAGATGCTAATGCATAAAATTAAAATGGTACAAAGTGAAAAAGTACTGTATAAAGAATCTTAATCATTTTTCTGTGATTAAAATAGATGTTTTACACAACTTTTGAAATTTCTTATCCTCATACATTTAAACATTTACCCTGACTTATCTTGAAATTTGAAATATTAAATCACTTTTTTCCATAAGTTAATACATTTTATGTAAATGTTAAAAAATGCACACATGAAACTCTGCACATCCTAAAATTATTATAACAAATACTTGAATTTGAAGTGACTTCTTTGCGTTCTTTTTTTCTATATTCTCCAACCAAATACATTAATAAGTGTGACTTCTAAGCAGCACTAAATGTAAACTTAATAGTAATTATATGAATTAGAACATTTTTGTTTGTACTAGCTTCTTTGTCTTTAAAACACATTTCTTGCACTAGGAACCTGTATGACAATTAATATAGCTACTTCTAAAGTCTGTGTGTACATTGTACATATTTCTTTTCAAGTACACCAAATTATATATGTAGGAAGAGCAAGTTTTATTCCACTACTATTTCTTCTGCTAACAGAGAAAGGCTCAGCTCTTATGAATTTTTGATTAAATATCTTCACAATTGGAAAAGAATTGGGTTTACAAAATAAAAGATTTATTATTGGAGAAAAGTAAGACTGACTCTCCAAATCACACAAGGCAATGTGAGATTATGAGTTATCAACATAAATTCTGATATTCTGACCTTCATCAAGTGGGCAGATTTTTAACTCTTATTAGATGTCTTTCTATTCAGATCAGCAAACTCATCTTGATTGTTATACCCACAATATTTCGGCCATTGTACCTTCTAGCCTTGTTTGGGTGTGTTATACTTGATAAACTTCTTGGAATCTTCCATGGAGATAAATTGTTCTCATTCTGCTTTAAATGCTTTGGGTATATCTCATATCAGTTCAATCTGTCTGGTCTATTCACATGTATGTTGTCTATTTCTTCCACTGAATCAGAGAATACACCTTTTCCACAATACCTAATCCAGGGATTGAACTCATGAATATCAGGAAACCAGTTATGCTTTAAGCAATCCACTAGGTCTCTTGCTGGTCCAAACAGAAATAATTCCTCATGTCAAAAATTCCAATGAAAATTACTTTGTTTTGCTTATTCTTTTCTTTCCTTCCTGCTTTTTCCCCTTTTTATTCACAGCTATTCATAAAAAGTGCTTATTATTTTGAACATTTTCAGAAAATATAAGATAACATTTATCTGCTTTGTCATAATCATGCTTTCTTTTATAGGCAAATAAAAGTACAAGACAATGATAAAAGTGAAGTCAGAAAATATTTGAATTTTCATTTCTCAGCACTTGATGTCTTAAATGAGTAAGATGCAAGTGTCTTATATTTAGAAAATGCCAAATAAATACTGGAGTAAGATTAAAAGTACATAACTGAAGCAATTAACAACTGATCAATCATTTTTAGTTTTATCAAACATTTTTTTATTAAGAATTTCAGTTTCGTCAATGTTAACTTTTTGGCATTAACTTCATTCAGTTGTTAATCACATTTTATTGACTATGTCCAATATGCAACTTTCCTGTATTTCTATAAGTGAAGGAAAGAAAAAAAAAAGTATGTGTTTGTATATCAAATCTCAAAATCTAAAACACTTTTCACAAAGCAAGTAAGAAATGCAACATTGATGCTTTTTGAAAAGTTGATCAAATGACACTAAGTAGAATTAATCATACTTAACATTTTGTGGTTTAATAGAAAAGTAAAAATTTTATATCTTGTGTGATTGCTTATATACACATGTGACATTACACCAAATACACACACTATTTCAATATAGAGCAGATTCAAGAATCATTAAAAATGTTAAATAAATCAACAATAAAAAACACATCACCATACATCATCACCAACTACTACGTAATAACAATAATACTAACAAATAAATAAAATAAAATCTTAAATTAAGTTTGTCAACATCAACTTGTCCCAAAATTCTACACAAGACATTCCTTCTGTATATTTTATTGACATATCCTTTTTCCAAAAGCAATAATATTAAATCAATGCAAGAAAAGGATTTACTTACATCTCTTGTTTGATTTACAAACTTCTCAAATTCTTCTTGATTCCTACAATAAAATCCTATTGTACAGCTTGGGTCCATATCTTCAAATGGCAATTTCCTTGGAGTTATGCAATGGAATGACTGCAACAAAAACAAACTAATTATAAGACATATATAAATAAACAATAAAAAAGCTATCTGAAAATCTTATTTATAAAAAATTTATTTTATGCGTATTTTTCCAATAATGAACCAAAAAATGAATAGATTACAGAACATGCTCAAATCAGCTACAAAAAAAATTATAAGAAAAAATTACTAAAGCCTAGTTTCAAAATAATGTTACATCCAACATTTTGAAGGACAAGAAATGAAATTAATTGGATTGCTCATTCATTTGGATCTTATCCAAATGCTCATAATGTACAAGTTTATATGCAGATTTCATAAGTTATTGACAGAGGGCACAGGATACATAAAAAAAAGAAAATTCCATAAAAGACACCAAGTGGGTGCTTATGAGTATGTAATGGCCAGTTATCAAGAAAAAAACATCATGTTTGTTGTTTGTTGGATTCAGTCATTATTGAATGCTTGTTGATCCAGGCAAATTTGTCCCTTGTCTCTTCCATATTTTTGCAGCAGAAGTATTGACAATCAATCAGTTTTAAGGGCCTGTTAGAGAGTACAAATGAACTTTTCAATAATGTTGCAGTCTCTTTTTTTAGGAGAAATAAATGTGGTGACTCATATTAATGAAAGCAGAAATAAGTATCCAGTTTTTAGATATATTTAAAAAACAGTTTTGATAAAAATATTATAGAAATGTAAAAGGATTACATCTATGTAGCAAATGTACAGATGTGGAGATGCCTCAGATTGCATGTGGACATGTTTGCCAACATCAGTTACATCTGTTTTTTTTTCCTATTAGGTGCAAGACTAGTAAAAAATGCTGAGGAGATGCTGAGAGTCATGTTGTCATGCCTTGGTGTGTGAAGTTTTTGCATTAGTCTCACCAAGTGTGATTTGAAAACAAAAACTACAAGAAAAACAAGTGGCTTGCCTGGAGCACCTTTGTCACTAAGGAGATTTGCCAGTCACTCGAATTTAAACTACAAGCTATTTCAGCATTCATGGTTGATGGTAAGTTTGACTTGAAGCTAATCTCTGAATTTGATGGTTCAGACCATGGTCGCACTATTGTTGAATGGTTTGAAAAGGCTCATCTAGTCTGTGATCTGTGTGGCATGAAGAACATTGCTAGCACTCTGCCACAGGAGGCATGTTTGCTGTGTTCCAACAAGTCAGCAAGAAAGAAAATATGTAGACCTTATCAGGGATGCCCTGTACGTTGCCTTTGCCACAGATCCATTCATAGTATACAACCTGTTCATAGCTAGGAGCTTGAATGCAAATGAATCTGTGGATGTCTACTTGATAGATCTCTCTGCAGACTATCAAATCTTTTATGGATCTGACTGTGGACTTGAGTGTGCATTTGTAACAGGGTTGCTTGAGCACATCAGGAAGTTGCTTCACACTTCCTCTTGAATGGATACACTGGATATCAACCAGCTATTAAACCAGGCTAGAGCCATACTGAAGGATGATACACTGGCGGCAGAACTGATTATGGTAGCCACAAAGCCTGAGCAACTGGGTACAGGCTTGACTTCTGCCAATGACATGCAGTGCGATATCAACTGCCACAGATGTGGTGGCGCTACTCACTTGGCTAGATAATGCTTGAGTCGATGAACAAGGCAAAGTTGTAGCTGGCAATGCTAGACGGTGCTATTGCTTTGACAAGCTGAGCCATACTGAGAAACAGATCAGGGGGACAGACATCAGTGCCAGTCTCATTCCCTGCCCAAATGTAAATGCAGTGCTGCCTGTAGTCAACATATTGATCAATGGGAAATGAAGTTCAGCTCTCATTGACTGGCTGCTCTTGGTCAATCATTAATGAAGAGCGATGCTGGTTGTGGACCAGAAAGCACATAGATGTGGAGATGATTGGTGACAGAATGCAGGCATGCTGTGGTATCAGGACCGTTAATATCTGCACACCCAAGGTTGAAGTCCTTGTGGTGCATGACACCAACGTGAGGTGATCCATGTTGACCAACCTGACTTTTCTGTGAAATTCAACCACCAACAAATGATCTGGACTGCAAAATGGAAGTGGACAGCAGATGTGGCGCCAACTCAGTTACGCAACAGGGTTTTGGAATACTCTCTTTCAAAGGACATTAGGGATGCCTATGAACAAGAACTCCAGATATGGATCACCAATGGTTGAAAAGAAACTAGGGCCACCCAAAGGCTTAGTGCCATTAATGGTCATTGTGCAGCACAACAGTAATGGACTATCACAAACTCAAATGCAAATGTTTGTTTGGCTGAACTGTGAGAGTGGCACCAACAAGGGTTAAATGTAGCCATACTTAACCTGCAAAAGGTCTGTCTTCAAGTACACATACATGAGTCACTGTGCCATATCAAACCATGATGATCAAGAGGAAGCAGTTTTGCCTAATTCAATGGAGTTTGGCCACAACAAGGCAGCTCTAGTCATTAAGTCCATTATTGACACTGAGTGGTCACAAGAGTCAGTTGGGAGAGCAATGTTGGTGTACATAGACAATGTGTATGTCAATGAGAGCATCATGTCTGCAGAACATGTCAGGGCAAAATTGACCCATCATCAGCTGATTGACGTGCAAAGACCCAGAATGTTTGAAGGATGCCGCTTGCATGCTTGGACTGGAAGTCTGAGGGGAGTGTAAACACCCTGCAGCAGAATGTCTTCTCACTATGTGGGGAAACTGCTGGAAACATCTCCCCATGTGTGGATGGTTGTGTGTGGCAATCAGTTTCATCAAGTGGCTGGCAAATGCAGTCACAAAGGGATGGGGGTTTCTGACACAGATGGTTAAGAAAACCATGGACAGAGTGCAACAGAAAGATCCTGCCTAGGGTGACTGGTGTGTGTAAACGTATTTGAAATCAACATATGGGTCAATGCAAGCTCCCTAGTGACAGGAGTGGTGCTGGAAAAAGATGGAGCAACATTGGAGGATGCATGCTGGCTTCAGCCAACAAATGATGCACAACATATCAACTTGGCTGAACTGGACTGTGCTGGCAAATTAAGTCTACAGATAGGTGGTTTGCCTTAAAAGGATTGATTCAGTGTCACCAACTATGTCTGATGTGGGTCATGACATGTACGAGGTAAGAGATCCTGTATGAGTAAAGGCCCCACACAACCAGTGTACAACAACTTTCTGAAAGTAATGAATTACAGGACTTGTTAGTCTGCAATCAGTCTTGGTGGATGGAATTCCCCCACCATGTCAGAGACCTTTATCCTTACCTAAGTTCATGATCTTCAACTATTAGTGAAGATTATATGTCCGAAATTGAGGATGAAATTCTTTGTGAGCATTGATAGGCCAGATGATCCCATGGATGAAAAATCACATGGAGATGAGGTGGAGGAACATGAACCAGTCCCAATTTGGAGAAGCACTCGATGAAAGAGTCTAGCTCCAAGTTGTCATAAGGTGGAGTGTAATGAATATGCTTGAGTACAAATGCATGAAAGGCCTTGGATCACATGTAGGCATGTTTGTCAACGCCAGTTACATCTGAGTCCCCCCCACTCCCCATTAACTGCAAGACTAGTAAACAGCTTTGGTGTGCAAAGTTTTTGCATTAGTCTCAACAATTGTGATTTAAAAACAAAAACTATGAGAAAAACGAGTGGCTTACTGAAGAAACTTTGTCACTCAGGAGTAACCCACACTAAGGAGATTTACCAATCATTCAAACTTTAAACTGCACAATGTTTTAGGGATTTACTGGAGGTGGAGGGGTGATTCAGATGTGATACAACTAACTTGGTCAAAAGGAAATTGAATCTTGTTTTTTCATAAGGCAAAAAGAGAGACATTTGAGTATTCATATTGTCTGTGAGAGCGTAATTGAGATGACAGATTATATACACAACAGAAAATGAAGATTCTTTTCATAATGAGAGAAGGAATAGATGAAGGAATAGATTTGATAATATATTCAGGTGGAGTGAGAGGTAACCACCATACACAACAGAAAATGAGAATTTTTTTATTATGAGAGGAGAAATAGATTTGATCTCATATTGGGCTGGAGGAGGTACATGAGACAATGAACACAAACAACAGCAAATCATGTTAGAAAGTGGTTTGGAAGATTGTTAAATAAACTGAAATTACAAGGAAAAATTAGGCTTTTTGGTCAACTACATAACTGACACAAAAATGTTATCAAAGGAAAGGAAAATTGCAAAGGAGAACTGAACTTTTCAAGAAAAGTGAGAATATTTTATTTTGTGACAACTGTAAAGTGGCTTGATATGCTTGCATTCAGCACCAAGTCTGGAAACACATTTTCAATATGAATGATTTGGGACAAAAATTACCTTCAGCATTGTCACAACATCAGGGTGTTGTGAGTTGACTGCTTAGCATCATTTTACTCAAAGGGTAAGTGTGCTGTGTGTTCCATTACTGGTGATCATTTAGTACTTACTATCATATGTACATTCATTTTAATCAATAAATAGCAGCCAATCAGTTGTATTGATTACCACTATAGCTGCTCAATATTACCTCTTTCACTTTACTTCTACCCTGGGTTTGTGGGAGGCTGGGCACAGCAACCAATCTATGATTGTGATGCAAACTAATTTTAATGCAAGAAAATAGACTTCCACCAGTGGGTTTTCTCTGGACAATGTTTTACCAACTGGAATTGCAGCCCTCCCCATTGGCAATACCTTGGTGCCTGTACCGTTCTCTCAGTATGTAATGTCTCTTTTGTGTCTTTGAATTCAAGACCACTGCTGCTGAGATTGCTGCTGCTTGTCACACTTGACTGCATTCACAGCAGCTTCTGTTTTATACTGCTGCTGCTGAAGCCTTGGTATCATGTCTCTAATAATGGCTCCTACATCATATTTATTTCTATGCTAGGCCTACTAATGAGTTTCTCATAACCTAGCATATGCACCAATTCTTTCAGATTTATGACTCTTCAGTGTTCTTCTGTTTAGTATTTTTACTTCATTCCACAGGGGTTTCCTTCCATACATGATCAGCCATGCCTAATTTCATTGTCTCATCCCTAATTATAGCTTTTCTGTGTTAAACCAGCCATCCTCTAAAAGTAAGGTTAGAAAAATATTGAAAAGTCTTAATAGCAAGCAATAACTAAATAATCACAAAACAAGATATCCCTAGACATGGTCAGCAAAATGAAAACAATCTATACCCATAGATTAAATAAAGGGGTAATTTTGAAATTTTTTGAAGGTTACCTGGACTGACAAGTACCTGATGAAGGTAGTGATAACAACAAAGATGAGGACAACAGTCCAATAATGTAAATAATGACAAGTTCTCATCACAGAAATTCAGACAGAAAAAAGTGTTTAGGAAATAGTTAAAAGGAAAATAAACTCTAAAACTTTAATACAAGAGGATGTGGAAAAGTTATAAGTCTAGCCAAGAACCAATTCAAAAAAATTTGTTGTTTCTTATTTTATGACAATATAATGTGGTGCTGAAATGTTCTCAGCCCATACCACATCCCAAAATCTTTTAAAATGACCAAACAGATTTTGGTTTAAGGGATGGGTTGAGAACTTTTCAGCACTACCTTGGTATCATCATAAAATAAGAGACAATACAATATTTTGACAACAAGAATTTGTTTACAGTTTTTGTGGCCAAAAGTTTTTGACTATCCAACTTTCATTTAACAAAAATTAAGAAAAATCTCAATAGCCTAAAAATAAAAGTCAATACTCACTTCAATGCCTCAAAATTTATTATTTATTTATTTTCTCTTAATTTCAATATAAACTAATATTTTGTATGGTCATCTATCACTTTGATAACCACTTCAATATGACATGTCATACTAGGTATGAGACTGACAAATATTTTACTGAAATCTTTGTGCTTCAGATATCCTGAATAGTGTCCACAAGAGTCTTGGCATTAGCTGGTTGCTTGTCTACCTTATTCTTCATGTAATCTCACAAATTTTCTATAGTCATAAATGTGCTGCAACCATGCATGTGAATCACTAGTTTATCCTGCAACAATTCCAGATTCTTTTGTCCGTTCATGGTTACTCCAGTGGCCAGGAAGTATAAACCAGCTGTTCTAAACTCATCTGGGTGGGAGGGTGTTTCATAGTTTGTAAGATATATTTTTCATCATCTCTCTCTTTTCTGGAAGACATAATGTTGATACACAACAAACTCATGTTCATCAGAGAACATAACATTTATCAAATGTCCTTCTGTTCAATATTCATAACTTTTGGTGAATGCCAGGCACTTCTTTTTCATTTCCATGGTCAATCTTGGTTTTCATGCAGGTTTGCAGAATATTTGTAAGAAACAATGACAACTTATATCTGTATTTCTGTGAACCAGAATAGCTTGAATTTATTTGCATGAGCTTGTTGATGAATGCGATGCAATGAATTTGATGATATGATCATCTCTAGATGTTTTTCTATGATCATCCACTTTTATTTCAGTCAGAATAAAAGCTATCAACTTGCTATTTGACAATAGCGTGGTTAACTGCAGTCATGCAACAACCTATTTGGACTGAGATTTCATGCTCTGAGTACTCCTCTCCATGTAATGTTACTAGTGGGGTTCTTTGAATGTCAGAAAGTGGCAATTTTTTTGCCTTATTTGAACCTGTAGAAACTTATGGAAAGCCATTTTTTAGGATAACTTCACAGTTTTGAAACTCATCAAAACTCAGTGTTTTAAACTTTAGAATGATGTAATATTGCTTATAATTGCAGTTTGTTTACATTAACTAAAAGACAATGATGAAATATCCTGCAATAATAGAGAAATGTTAAATTTTGTCAAGTGGTCTTAAACTTTTGGTGATGATCAAAATTACTGCATCATTACTCAGTAATTAGAATTTTGTTTTAAAATTTTTTACCTTCAGAAATTTTGAAACTGAAAAATATACTTTTCTTCATTCAGAGTTAAAAAAAAAAAAAAAAAAAAAAAAAATACTATTATGATTGACCTAACAAATTTCATATGTCAAATGTGAAAAAGAGATTTAATTAAAAAAATGTACACTTAACAGCATATAACATGACAGCAAATTCTACCAGAATTAAAAAAAAAAAAAAAAACAGTAATAGCATATTTTTACCATCAAATATTTTGTTTATAAAGATGCAACTAAATTTACCATACAAAGACAATATAACACATATACAGATTTACATATAAAGAAGTTGACTTACTGAGAAAGTGAAATCTCCTGACATGACATCAACATTATCTTGACAGTAATGAGGGTCGAGGTAGATTAATTTCTTATCTGAAAATGTAAAACTTATAGGTGAGGCAAAAAACATGAAGTAAAAATATAATTTACAATCAATACTTAATTTTCACTGCTGTTGATGTGTGTATGTATGTATGTATATATATATATATATATATATATATATATATATATATATATATATCCAATGTGCCTTAACTGACTTGACCACAGAACAACCTTACCAAAGTCCAAAATGTGCCTTTAAGCAAAATCTTTCTCATATGAAATTTAGCAAAATTTTAATAACTGCTCAGTTTTGTACCCGAATGTAAACAAAGTAATTTTCTAAGGAAATGTTTTTTTTTATTTATCAATCCAACAGATTTTTGTCACTTTAAATGTTATTTTAATGGATACTCATATTTGAGTAGACACTCCATTTATTTATTAAACAGTATATTTATATTTGTCCTGAATATTTGAGAATTGTTATTAAAGAAAAATATTCACCGTCCAGCAGGAGTTTGACCTTCATCCTTCTAAGTAGCGGTAAGGCTGCTACATGGCAAAGTCAGTTAAGGAATGTCAGATCTAACGATGGTTTTTGTATACCTAGGAGGAGGCAGGTTCAAATCCTGTTGGAGAGTGCATATTTTTCTTTAATGAGATTTCTTTAATATTCAGGAAGGGAGATAAAAATAAATAAATATGCTGTTTAATAAATAGATGGAGCATCTACTCAAATGTGTATCTATTAAAAATAGTGTTTAAAGGGATAAAAATCTGTCAGATTGATAAACAAAAATCCATTACCTTAGAAAATTACTTTGTTTACATTTGGGTACAAAACTGAGCAGATATTAAAATTTTAAGGAATTTAATACAAGAGAGATTTTGGTTAAATGCAAGTTTCAGGCTTTGCTTGATTGGTAAGACTGCTCCATATTGGAGTAAATATAATAAGGGTTTTCCTCTGCCTAAAGGGATGCAGGTTTGAAACCTATCAGAAAGCACATATGTCTATAATTTTTTTTTAATTAAATCTTTCAAATTTCTGAATAAGTTGTTTTAGCAGTAAACTTGCCAAAATCAAAATTAACTTTTTTTTTATATTATTTCTTCCCTTGAGTACTTTTGAATGTTACTTCATTCATTTTCAAAGATTGTTCTGTGTGTAGTTATGCAACTGATTTTTAATTCTGGCATTCTCACATTTTATAAAATTAATATGAATTTTGGTAAATTTACCAATAAAAGAAAACAACTAATTTGGAAATTTGAAAGATTTAATAAAAAAATTGATAGCTCAAACTTGTCCATATTATTTAACAAAACATCATGAAATGTCAATTGCTAGCATTTGTATTATAAACTAACTATACTTAACTGTTATTTCCAAATCAGTGGAGACATTTAGTAGTGTACAGTATGACTTGCTTTGTGGCATATTTTTATATTATGCGTTAGGGGTGCTATTTATCGTAATCTGTAATGCACAGCCTCCAATCAAAACCAAAATAAATAAGAGAAAAAACAAAAAAATAAAAATTAAAAAAATAGAATTCTGTAAATATATAAATCTATAACACCTGATTCAAATTTATTAATAAATTTTATGCAATCTAGAAATAAATGCTGAGGATTGTTAATTCTAACAAAGATCAAAAATGAGATGAAAGAGGACAAGACTGGAGAGTGACTGTATTAGATGATGACATATTTTTAAAAATTTTCCTTTGTGGTCAGTAGAATATTGCCTTATTCTCATGACATATTTAAAGGATATTAAGTAGAAAAAAAAACAATTTAACTGCTGACTATCCAACAATGAATGTTTTACTCACAGATAAGATGCCTCATTGATTCAAGTTTAAATCAAATGTTATTACTGTTGACAAGTTTGTAGCATTAGTCAAAGAACAAAACCAATTTCTGCTTAAAATTAAGCAATGTTTTATATGCTCAATAATGAACAGGAAATTATATGAAAATACCAGAAGCTGCAAATAAAAAAGTTTTTACTCCTTCCATTTCAGCCTCTCTGAAAGTAAACAGCAATATGCTGTGAACTGTAAATCCTGCAGTTAGGAATTGAGAATTATCTGCTCCTGTTATTATTAGGAAAGGATACTTTTTAAACTATTTACTTCCAGTTTGACATTCAAACAACACTACTAATATAGCTATTTAGAGTAAAATAAAATAGATAAAATACAAGTGCCAAAAAATTAATCATGTAGCTTCTCTCTTTGCCTGGTATGGCGTCTATGATGAGGTACTGATATCTACCCAGACATGTTTCAGAATTCTCCATAAGTGACTTGTGTTTATTGGATCACAGCTGTTTGAGGTTTCCTATAGCCCCACTGAACTTAAATAAAGTCAATTCAGGTTTGCTATGGTAAAAATTTTCTATCCCAAGTAAAAATCATCACAAAAATGGTGAAAGTCATTTTGTCACAGCTTATTTTCTCTCAAAAAATGGATTTTCATACTTTTATAGGGGTAAAATATTGAAAAATGACTGTTTTATCATCATCTGAACAAATATCAAGGAAACTTTTGAGCTGAACCCCAAGAAACTAGGTATTTTCTGAAAGCAAACAATATATTCTTTCATTTAAAAGTAAAATTGGCTGGTCTAAATGACTCAAAATTTTTTTTCAGGGGTAAAATGTGAAAAAATAGTGAAAATTTTTCATTTTTTTCTTGCTCTAAACAAAAATTTTTCCCCATTAATGGAAATTAACCAGTTTTTTTTTTTTTTTTCAGAAAGCCTAAATCATAATCAAACTATTTCAGGCATAAAATTGAGTGTTTTGAAGGAAATCAACATTCCTAGGGGGTCAAAAAATGCAACAAAATCCATTGGTAATTTTCAATTATATGACTGCCAGGGGTTAAAAAAAAAAAAAATGGCACCTGCAAACGGAAATCTTCAGTTTTTTTTCAAAAAATAGTGAAAGATTTATAAACCTAATTCCTTGACTACCAGAAACCAAAGGTTTTTTTTTCCCAGATAAAAAAAAGAGTGAAAATAGCTCACAATGCGATAAGAAAAAATTAATTTTGGTTTTTTTGACAACAACACTAGCCACATATTTTTTTTTCGCCATTTCATATTTCCCATCGCCGGGCCATTTAGCCATTCTTTTTAGTCAATGATGTTCACGCCAAATGAAAGAGAAAGGGATGAAGTTTGAATGATATTATTTTGAAGTGAAAAATATTTTTTCATAAAAAAAAATGGTGATTTTTCTCAGAAATTGAGCATAATTTCTTAATGCTAACTGCCAAGTGACATTTTCCACAGCCAAATCGAAGATTAATTACCAGTGAATAATTCCATGTGCAAACAATAGCCGTCTGGATCCTATAATGTTGCCTGAAAAGGTCCAGAAGTTTATTGATTGATCGAAAACTTATTGCTCATAATTGTGTTTTTCACGGTCAGTTTCCATTATTTCATCTTGATGTCATTTTCAGACAGCCAAGTCATCAAGGATTCACGAAAACAGTTTGGTATAGGTTTGCTTTAAGATCTTTATATTCTATGAGGTGTTTAAAATGTTACTGATGAATGAGTTTTTCACCAAATATTTCGTTTATATGCGACATTGGATTTTCCTATATGACAAAAACAAGGCTTTTAAACAGCCATGGGATGTAGCTGCAAGGAATTTCATAGGGTCTGTAACATGTCCCATATATGTTGAGTTGGGTTTAAATATGATGACTGCATAACTATGGAATACATTGAAGTTAGCTGAGTGTTTCTGGAACCAGTTTTATGTTACCTGTGCATGTTAGTGGAGAGATTGTGTTATATTGCTTGAATAAACCATCACCATTGAAAAACATGTTAGGCATAAAATGAGTACAAATGATTTGCAATAATATTGTTGTCAAGATGGACTTCAATTTTAATAGTGGTCCTTGCAAACAAAAAAATTCACCACAGATTTGCATAACACCTTGATGACAGACAAGATCTATAAACTTGTGTGGTATTTTTCATACAAGTACTTTGACTGCCTGCCCCAAAATGTTGGAAATATCAGTGATCTAACCAGGTGAAATGGTGCCAGTCTTCCAATAGTGATGTTCTATAGCTCAGAACAATAACATTAACATGTCATGATGTTGTGAATGTTGTAGAGTGCAATGACTGATGGCTTGAGCAGCACCAGCATTGAATTGGGATGGTATTTGATACAATATTCATTGGGTGCTTACTATTCTTATCAGTTTTACATTACAGTGAACACCCACAGTTTTTATAAGCTGTTGAGGTCTTGCATTTACATATTCCTGGTATACCCTTATTACTGTGGCCTCGAAAACATATAGGGCATTTATATAGAGAAATAAAGTACCCCACCTTTCTGGCATCAACAATCAGTTCTAGGTCAAACTGTCAAATCTTGTAAGTGGCCCATGGCTGCCACAATTAGTACTTCTATACCTATCCAATTGAATTCATTTCTACTAGTGAGGGAGAGTGACACCATTTAGTGTACTGCTCTAATTTTTTGGCACTTCAGTTTACAAAGCTAAAAGTTAGTTAAGAAATTCACCTTATTGAAAATGTATGTGAACTTTTCCTTAAAGTAAATAAACTTTACATTAGTCCCTATTAATTTGAAATATATAACATTTTAAAGCATTTTTTAATATCCTCATATCATTACAAAACATCTTCAACTTTTAAACATGCGAGTATCATTATTAATTATTGATAACTTCTGAAGTGTGAAGGAGGTGCTAAAAAGTTCTTTGCTTAATCCACATATCAAAATCTTATTAAAACTGATAACTTATCTTCTCCTTATACTAGTTTCATGATTTTAACTTAATACTCTATCTCAAAGAATTTCAAAATATAAAGAAAAACATACCTTGCCAACCAACAAAATATAAGGAATGTTTTGGTTTGCCACCAATGATCCCAATGCAATGTTCCTCAGCAAGCAGATTCTGTAGACATGGAATATAGACAGAATTAAGTGACTCCCCTCCTAGACGCACAGGAATCAGTACAATGACAGCACGCTTCCAACTTCCAGCAGTGCCACTCTTCGGCATATCTACACTGGCATCAACACTAGCATCTTCAGCATCACTGCCATTTGGCATTTTAACTAGAGTGTTGTTGTTCCCCGACATGCACAGGTCAGCAACCTCTTGTAAGTAAACTGATTACAAAGAAAAGCAATTAGAATAATAGACACAACATTATAAACAAAACTGTCAGTCACTATCCATAAAAAAACCATTAGTTACTTGTATGATACTGTATTTTATCATCTGAACAATTAGAAATACACAGTAACAATAGCAAAACAGAATTGATCACTTGCTAAAAGAAATGTAAATGTCAATAACTACCTCCAATTACTATAAAACAAACTTTCATGAAAAAGGTATTGTCATTACTTTCTAACATCCTTTAATCTTCAAACTTAAACTTCAATATCATGAAATGCTATTAATACATGCTAACATTGACAAGATTTCCAGAACTTCTGCCAAATCATTTTTGAAGTATTTAAATTTTGGTGAATTTAAATACAAAATTAGTGTGATTGGGATTGCTAAGAACACTATCAAGAATTCTTGAAGTTTGGATTCTTAATGCTAGCTAATCTGTTGTTTACTCACTGAATCTGTATATAATTAGAGATAAGAACTAGATAGAAATTCATGGGATCAATTTTTGTGCATGTAAAATATTAAAAACTCTGAAGTGCAAAAATCTTTATTAGGAATCAAATAATGAAAGGCAAATTAATCACTGATTATTTTTAATTTTGAACTTAGAGGAAATGGAAGGAATTGTTCATGTGGAGTTGTGCTAGTGGCTGTGCAAAACAGCATTCTAATTGCATATAGGGCCACTTCCCAATTCTGTAAAGCTACCCCTTTATCAGTAGCTGCTAGTTGAACAGTTTTCCATATAACTCCATTATAACTGTCACTGGCCATTATCTTGAGGGTTATATGGGGTTGTTCTATTTACAGTAACTCTTTGCTCTAGTAGAAATTGTTCTATGTGTTTGGACATAAATGAAGCCCTTCTGTCTGAACAAATATATGCAAGTAGCCTGAGTAAAGTGCAAACACTGAGTAAAGTGCTTGTATGACTGTTGCAGAGGATACATCAAGGCAAGGTATCCCAAAAGGAAACTGAATATTCATCAATTATTGTCAGTATATATGTTAGAAGTTTTTGATGGAGGCAGTCCTTTAAAATCCATCGTGATTCTTTCATATGGTTGCACAGCTTCTATGACCTTGCTGGTGTTAGGACAGTAAAGCCTAGGTTTATTTTCAGCACAAGTCTTACATGAGCTGTTAATTTCTTTCACATCCTCTACTGAGTAGGGAAGGTTTTTGGTCTTCATCATATCAACCATGCATGTAATACCTGGGTGGCACAACACTATGTAGTTTCTTTAACTCTTCTTTGCAAGCAGCTGAGCTACATACACGAGAGAGGGTGTTCACAGCTGCGTTTTCATCAGCAGGGTGGTAGATTACATCAAACAAGTAATACAAGAGTTCAATCCTCCACCTGCCTATATTCTCATTTTTAATTTTACTTGTCACTTTCTGGTTAAACATGAATGAGACTGTATAATTAGTTTAAAACATCACCCACTCAAATAATGCCTCCATTTTCTCAGCAATAGCATAGGATTCTTTCTCTATTGCAAAATGCCTACATTCCGGTTCAGACAGAGTTCTGTAGAAAAAGGCTATGGGCCTCCCCATTTGTCTTAAAGAGGCATCTATGGCACATTGTGAGGCATTTGTCTCTACTACCAGATGTAGGGTATGATCAGATGCAGTAATAGTTGCTTTTGCGATGACTCTTTAACTCATTAAATGTTTTCTCTGCTATAGGAGATAACAGGAATTGTCATACTGTTATTAAAGGGTGAATTTTGTTTGAAAAAGACAATAACCAATGGCCATAGTGTGCAAACATTCCTAATGCATGGCACAGAGTGGATAAATTTTTTGAGACGAGTAGGCTGAGCAATGGATTTAGATGTTTTGGATCAGGTTTTATGCTATTTTTACTTATTATATACCCAAGTAATTTTATATTGTTTTTTTATCTAAAATAGTTACATTATTGATGTAAGCATAGGTGCCTTGCAGGTTCTCTTTTTATATTATCTGGCCTATCACTTGTTGAAAGCTAGCTACCCTTCTAGTTACACAGTATTCTGTAAAATTGATAGAGTTTGCTGCTGGCCTCAAAGACTGTATAGGGTTTATCACTGGGCCTTATAGTTACCTGATAGTAGGTACTTTTAAGGTTCAGAGTACTATACATGCTTTTTGGGCTGTTTTCTCTATTATATCGTCTATTCTTGGCAGAGAGTAGGTATCCAGCAAAGTAAACCAGTTTATAGTTTGGATATAGCCGATTACAATTCGCATTTTTTATTCTCAGAGGAAATTACGAAGGCTTGGGCTCTCCACAGCAAATGGCATGGTTTGATTATACCTTTCAACATACAAGTAACTTCGGTTTGGAAAAATAATTTATCCTCCTCCATGTGTTGCCTAGATTTAGTAGCTACCAGTTTACAATCCAGTGTTAAATTGTGGAAGAGAGTTGGGTACGGCATTCTCATAGCTGCTAGGTCACAGTCTTGAAAGGGTGGCTTAGAGCGTCCAAAGGGTATTTCTACTAATGAATGTTGGCACAAAAGGTTGTGCCATAATATTAGGCCACAGCATACATCTTTCATTGGTAGACATCTTACTCTTTGGTACAGAGTACCCTTTACTTGTAGATCAACTGAACAGTATCCAAGTATTTTTATAGAAAGAGATGAGCTAGCCATTGCCATTAGGCACAGGTAAGTTTTCCATGAATTTACTTTTGCATTGCTTGTGTTAAGGAAGTTTTCAGTGCTCCCCATGTCAATCAGTGCTTTTAGTAGCTGTTTGCTAGAACTGATAAACAAGCAAGTGTATCCAATTTTACTGAACAAGATTCTGTATCACTCTTTTTTTCACTTTTACAAATTTTTGTCCAATGTCCCTGTTTTCTGCATGTATAGCATTTGTCTCTTCTAGCGGGTCATAATGACCTTGTGTGTCTCTTGCCCATACAGAAACAAACATGTGCACAGCCCATTTATGAAGGCATCTTATATTAATTTGGCTTGATATTGTTCCACTGATACAGAAGGAAATGAACAGTCCTTATTTAGTTTTTATTAAGGCTTGATAAAATCTGCCAATGGAATCCAAGGGCAGTTGATACCTTGTAGCCAATAAGTGTTTAGAGACCATTTCATTTTTCTTTTTTATGTAGAATCCTATCTGGTATTGTTAAAGCCTCTTCATAGGAAGATGCATCTGTGAAATACTCAAACTTGTGCTGAGACATATTTAGTGAGATAGTGCAGCTTATTAGAACTTTTGTTGCAGTATGTATTTAAGAGGTTTACAAAAGATATTCTCCAGTGATGACATGCTAGTTCAGCATCAGATGCATTGGGGCAATAGTAAGTTTCTCTTAAATTAGCCATTATCAAAATGGTTAACAATGAGAATCCATTAAATTGTAGAATTGTTTGAGACAATACAAATTTGCTCAACAGTTTAATGAACCCAGTATTTACCCAAGTCCTCCCCACAAGGAGGGATGTGGCACAAGGCCAGTTTTTTTTGCGTTCAGGTAAAAATTTCTCGTAGACCCTGCATACATAAGGTCAGGTTGCTGTCTACCTCCCCAGACGAGACTCTACTCATAGTCATAGCCTCAGCAGAGAGGTCAACTAGCAGAGCTTTAATAAACTCTGCATAGCAGCAGAGTTCTCCTGACTATGTGTTCAGGATAGATCTATTAATGGGGGGAAATGGATCATACCACAAGTGTTTTAAATATAAAAAAAATTAAAGGAAATTATTTGTTTAATTATTAAATTTAATAATTCAGAATTAATTTTACAAAAATATTATTCAGCAAATTTGTAATATTTTTGTCAGAAATACTATGGTTTTGCAATGTAAATTTTCAAAAAATAAATAGGTTTTAAATATCATAAAAAGCAGCAAGATATTTTTGAAAATAATGTGTTCTCTTTTAAATAACACATTTTCATAGAAAATGTAAATTTTTAATACCGTTCAAACTAGTTTGTAATATGAGATCAGGTTTTTATTTTTGTCACTTTCCACATTCATAGCCATTTGAACTATTATTTAGGGCTTTCTAAATATATTTCATTCTAGATTTAAATAGATGCCAGCTAACTTATTTTAATTGTAATAAAGATGCAAACTTGAATGTGTATTTTAAAATGTATTTCAAGTTTGGGAAATTTCATGTGGCAATTGACTATGCAGTGCTATACCGCTTTCTGAAATTGTGTTAAAAGTCATATCTGTGGAAAGCTGTGTATGCTAGTCTTGGGTTTTGTCAGATGCTACACATAAAGTGGATGTTTTTTTGGGTGAAGTGAGCCACTTTTTTTTTTTTCACTACAAAAGCATCATAATGAGGAAACATTTCAAGACTAAAAATTGAAGTAATTACATTTTTTATTTCATTATAAATACCATGTTTTTTTAGAACATGTGTAATCATGGCTCTCCGCAGATTGTTATTCTTTATTATCTGTAAATTATCATGACTTCTTGGGAAATATAATTAAGGGGTTTCCTGTTGCATTTTTCCGTTTTGGATTTGGAGTTATGGTTACCCTGTCTACACTACTATTTAACCCATACCTGAGGGTAACAGTAGTGGATAGTGAAATTAAAGACAAAAAAAAACATTAGTATGTGTGTACCGAAGTGATTTTAGATTGTGTAAGAATTCCAAGATGCATACACTGTTAATCTCTAAACTACACTCACTATAGGATGATCTGTTTTCTAAGAAATTACATCTATCATCCTGGTTTTTACTCATATAGCTACAGTGTCTGAAAATAATTAATCCATGTCATCTTTGTTAAATGTTAATACACTATAGTTGCACATCAATGTGACGATAAATATTCGCACTTACTGGATTCGAAGCATCCAAGATGTTTTGTGATGGATATATGCATAAAACCAAGCTAGACAGTTTGTCATTTCGTCAGCTACATCCTTTCCTCTTGCAAGTTTGGTCCAAGAAAAGTACATTCTCCAACATTCGTTTATTTTATGCTGCTTGGCATGATTTGTCTAGTGTCGGTCTGCATACTGATTGGTCGAGCTGGAGACTCTGATTGAGAACGAGGCCAACAGCGATGATTGATGCATTGGCCATGTTTTTGGTCAATAAAAACGGTCTGGGACATAGGCTGACAGTGCAGCTGGGACCATAGTGACATGCACTGTAATAGAGTTTCATATTAAGTTACAACTCTCTTTATTTTTGTCTGGAAGCTGGATGCTAGCTTCGAACCTACTGTTAGAGTGAGCAGTGTAATTACCGGTGTCTACCGGAACGTGGGAGGAGCACACTGAACATCAACAAGCTATTTCAGCAAAATGGGAGACAAAGTCGACCTAAAGCTAATCCCAGAGTTCGATGGTACCTCTGTTTTGGAATGGGTGGAGAAGGTTGAATTGATTTGTCATCTGTGCGGAGTGAAGTACATTGAGAAGTTGCTTCTATTACGGTTGACGGGCGGCGCTTTTGCGGTGCATCAGCAACTAAGTGACAAGGAAAAAGAATATCCGGCTAGAATCAAAGCAGTACTTTACAACGCGTTTGCTATTGACCCTTGTACTGCGTATGAGCAATTTGCGGCTCGAAGTTGAAACTGTGGATGTCTATTTGGCTGCATTAAAGAAGCTGGCGACCCTGTTTGGTGGACTGCCCGAACGAGCGTTGGCGTATGCATTTTTAGCAGGGTTTCCGGACAGAGTAAAACAACTGTTGCAGGCAAACTCCAGTGTGAACACGCTAGCACTTGACAAACTAATGGACCAGTCTCGAACTATCCTTAAGGATTCCTCAGCCCCAGAGGAATCTTTCGCAGCGGTCGCACAACCAAGACAAAGTAGTGTCAGAGCTTCCCCCAGGTCGGGTCCACATGCTGGTATAATTTGCTACAAGTGCAAGGGCCAGGGTCACATGGCTAGGAATTGCGCGAGTGAAAAACGACAAGTGCGCTGTTTCCGATGCAATGAAGCCGGACACATGGCTCGAAATTGTCTGAGAAACGAGGCCAGGACAAGATGGCACCAATCTCATCCCCAAACGACATCTAAACAAGGCGCTGCCAATCATCCAAGTCCGTGTTGGTGAGACGCCATGTTTGGCCCTCCTCGATTCTGGCCATTCTCGAACAATAGTAAATGTGGGACTCTGCTGTACCTGGAAGAAGAGAAGCATCAAGGTAACCACCATAAACGGTGAAACGCGTACGTGTCATGGGATAGGGGCAGCGAGGATCTGTACAGACACTGGGAACTTCGCCGATATTGAAGCGCTGGTGGTGCCTGAGAAGCCATTAAACTTTGACCTGCTGCTAGGCTATGATGCCATCAAAGCCTTAGGTGGTGTTCTCATCACGCAAACAGGTACCATGAAGTTTCAGGAGGTGGCCCTGTGTGTGCAGCACTAAAAATCGACCAACCTGACTTCAGTGTTGAATTTGACAAGCGTCAGAAAACCTGGACCGCCTCATGGAAATGGACGGCAGACAGGGAACCAGTCAAGCTACAAAACAACATAGCTGAATATGTACCCAACCAAATACGACCTGCTTACGAAGAGGAGCTGCGTGCATAGATTAAAGATGGCTGGTTGATTCCTTATCCTCGTAAAAAACTTGGTCCGCCTAAGGGTCTGATCCCATTGATGGTGATTGTGGAGCAGAGCATATCCAAGGTGAGGCCGGTGATGGATTTCCGAGAGTTAAACCATTTACGGCTGATGCTGATGATTGTGCCAGCAAGCTGAGGGAATGGCAATAGCAGGGATGTAAATTTTGCCTGCTGGATTTAAGAAAAGCCTATCTGCAAGTGCATTTCAGACGATGTTTGCCGGCAGAAGATACTGTCTCATCAGACTGGGCTTTGGCCTAAACGTAGCCCCATAAATAATGAAAACCGTTATCAGTGTCGTGTTGTCTCAAGAAGAGACAGTTAAAGAAGGGGCATCAGTGTACATTGATGATATCTATGTGAATGAAGATGTTGTGTCATCACTGAACGTAAAGGCAAAACTGGCACAGTTTGGCTTGACCTGCAAGGACCCGGAATGGCTAGAAGACGGCACCTGCGTGTTGGGTCTGGATGTTCGAGGGGAACATGGAACCTTGCAATGGAGATGTGGAACTGCAGTTCCTGGTATACCCAACATCTTAACAAGACAGGCTATTTTTTACCTCTGTGGAAGGCTTGTGGGGCACCTACTGGTATACGGATGGCTTTGCTGTGGCGGCAGGCACCATGAAATGTCAGGCAAGCACGGTCACCAAAAGATGGGATGATGAGACAACTGACATGCCGCTCATTCGCATGGTGACGGAGACCATAGAGAAAGTAAAACAGAATGACCCTGCCAGAGGGAACTGGTGCATGCCCAGAGAGGAAATGAATGTCTGGGTCAATGCAAGCTTCCTAGCAATTGGAGTCCTACTGGAGAGGGATGGAATGGCAATTGAGGATGCATGCTGGTTGCAACCAACGAACGATGCTACGCACATCAACCTGGCAGAGCTGGACGCCGTACTAAAAGGAGTCAATTTGGCACTCCAGTGGAAAGTAAAAAAGTTGCATCTGCAGACTGAATCCTTATGCGTATACCATTGGGTGTCGGACACCTTGACAGGCAAGGCCAGTGTGCGCACCAAGGCAACCAGTAAGATGCTCATTAGAAGACGGCTGGGTACTATTAAAAAACTGGTCACAGAGTATGATCTGTCCATGGATATAACACTGGTAACATCGAGCTGCAACCTTGCTGACAAATTGACTCGGATACCACAAAGATGGTTTGACGCTGTAAAAAAAAAAAAAGGACGTTGAGCCTGTACCACCAATGTGCGCTGCATCTGTGGAGGAGCCGGACAAGATAATGAGGATACATCATTGTAGTGGGCCCCCCGGCATAAGAAAGACGTGCTATTTCGTATGATTGACCAATCCGTCAGTATCTACAAATGCCGTGAGGGCCGGGGTCAAGGGATGCCGAACATGCCAGTCAATAAACCCTGCACCAGTTAAATGGCAAAAAGGAAAGCTGGGAGTAAGATGCACATGGAGCAGGCTGGGTATGGACATAACCCATTACGGCGGCCAGAATTTCCTCATGCTGATAGATTGCGTGCCCACCAGATTCGCAGTCTGGCAACCGTTGTCATGACAGGACTCGTCAAGCATAATCCGCCAATTGGAGTTTGTGTTCTATGAACGAGGACCACCGGAAGAAATCCTCACTGATAATGACACTGCCTTCTGCAGCAGACAGTTTCGGCGCTTCCTGGACAAATGGGGGATCCAGCTTCAACTGTGATGTGTACATGTGCCAAGTGGTAATGGCATAGTGGAAAGATGCCACCGAAGTATAAAGAGGATTGCTGCCAGAAAGCAGTGCACAGTCGTGGAAGCTGTATACAGATACAACACGACACCGAAGGACAATGTATCTGCTTTAAGTGTCCCCACCAATGTGATATATAGCTACCAGGTATGGGTCAAAGGGATCGACGATGAGTACCTGCCCGATCGACGAGAAATGTGTGGATCATACAAGATAGGAAAGGCCGTCTGGGTAAAGCCTCCCAATTTAAAAAAGGTTGTGTCACCGGTATTGTCAGTGAGCACACCATATTGGTCGATGGACTCCCACAACATGTGAGGGATCTGTGCCCTGTCCTCAACACAATCCCCTCCGTGAGCAACAGTGAGAATGATTCGTTGGAAGGCGAATTGCTAATTGAGCCTGTAGCTAGCGATTCAAACAATGGCCCACCGAGTGGCCCTGATAGCTCTGACAGTTCTTCTGAAAGCTCCTCTGAAGAAGTTCCGATAGTGCCCCTTTGGAGAAGCACCCGAAACAAAAGACCACACCCACACTGTTATTTGTGTGATCAGGAGACCAGGGGGGAGTGCAACGATAAATATTCACACTTACCGGATTCAAAGCGTCCAAGATGTTTTGCTTGTTGGGCTGCTGTTTTATGATGTATATATGCATAAAACCAAGCTAGACAGTTCGTCATTTTGTCAGCTACATCCTTTCCTCTTGCAAGTTTGGTCCAAGAAAAGTACATTCTCCAACATTCGTTTATTTTATGCTGCTTGGCATGATTTGTCTAGTGGCAGTCTGCATGCTGATTGGTTGAGCTGGGGACTGATTGAGAACGAGGCCAACGACAATGATTGGTTCATTGGCCATGTTTTTAGTCAATAAAAACGGTCTGGGACATTGGCTGATGGTGCAGCTGGGACCTTGGTGACATGCACCATTATAGAGTTTCGTATGAAGTTACAACTCTCTTTATTTTTGTCTGGAAGCTGGATGCTAGCTTCGAACCTACCGTTAGAGTGAGCGGTGTAATTACCGGTGTCTATCGAAACGTGGGAGGAACACACTGAACGTCAACAATTAACATGCCTAATAATTAGAATATACATTTGATAGAATATAATCTAATATAATTTGATTTGATATAATATAATCTAATTCCCAGTAATCTGAAAAAGTATTAAACAGAAAAAAAGCTAACATACATAATAAAAGAACCGAGAAAAAATTACCTGTGCAGTCAGAAGCTACATACACACATAGTTCTCGAAGGACTGGTTGATATTCATAACTTCTTTCCATGGCTTCTCTGTGGAATTATAGATAAATAGAAAATTAGAGAAATAATTCAGTACCTAAAACTATTACATAAAAACAAACAAGAATAGATACAAGATATAAATTTCAGACTAAAAGAGTAAGTAAGAAAATTATGAATATTAACTCAAAATATGAAGTAATCAAAGGGTCAAAATTCTGATTATTTGATGGAAAAATCCAAGTTATCTGATGTCTTTAGTGTTTCTTTAGTTTCTTCAAGAATTTGGAATATCTGAAATCTATTTTATGTAATTAAACACAAGATAACTACTTCATGATTAAATTAATAGCAATTAGGAATTTCTCAAGACCAGATTGAGAAACCAGTATCTCCAGAAAATTAAATTAATGAAGTCAAACAGCATAGACAATATGTTAAAATGTGGGGAAAAGTCAAAAAAAATCACAATAAAATCATACTATCAAACCATCAATGAAAAAGTGTCCTGGTCTCAAAAAACATTTTGAATCACATTTACCAAAATACATCCAATGATTACAAAATCCATCTCCAAACATAAACAATAATGAACCTACTGATGAGTAAATTAAGAAAATTATTAAAAAACTAAGGAATAATAAAGCATCACTTGGCATTGAAGCTGAACTTTTGAAAATAGCTTACTTACTTCTCAAATTCAACATCAAGTTTCTCTATTTTATGAAAGAAACCTGGAATCAGAAATGCATCTCCAAAAAGTGTGGTTTATCATGAACTATGGATGCAAAAAGGTAATCGTCAAGACCTTCACACAGAGATATCTCAATTGCATCTATTATAGTGACAGTATTAATGAACATTATATTAATATATACACATTGTTCTATGAAAGTCAATTCCCCATGGCCTAATCTGGTTTTCGTTCTGGCATACATGTCATCAAACAACTCCATATCTTCTTCTCATCAATTAGAAATCACCTTTCAATTTCTGAATCCACTGATCTAATAGAGGAACTTTATCAGTCTACATGTCTGGCAAGGACCCCAGTAAGGAAACAGTTCAAAACTCATCAGGAGTACAAGAAGGAAAAAATGGGAAACACGATCTATTTAATCTTTTCATAGATTATGCCCTGTGCATTTACAAGTATAAAGATGGGCACTGATCATTTAAACATTCCATGCTACATCCCAAGCAAATCTACCAATAGAAGACAATGATCCTGCTTTCCATCCTGAGGCCAATGTACTGATGGTGAGTGGGGGGTGGGTATACTGATGACATAATTGTTCATAATTGGGATGAGAATGATTTTGAACACAAAAACCATCTTCTACCAAGTGTTCCAAGAAATAGAAATAGAACTCAAAATAAACCTTTCCAAAACAGAAATTAAGATCGAAATTGGAACAAAAGTAGTGATGGCACCGACCCTTAATCCACCATAAAAATTCAGGATGTGGATTGATGAAATACTAAACACTTCAAATACCTCTGTGTATAGATCAGTTATAACAAATTTAGCATAGAAGATAAGGAAATTGATCATACAATGGGCTGTGCTAGAGGTAGTTTCAACCAACACCACATATTGTTACAAAACCAAAACATTAACCTAAAAAATCAAGTCATGGTCTTAAATAGCCTTGTCAGATCGAGACTTTCATATGAATGTCATATATGGCACCAAACTTGTTCAGAAATATCTAAACTGTCAGCTGTATACAACTGTTTTCTAAGATCAAGGGTTAAAAGTGGCTTTGAGCACTAGGAATCTTAGCGAAGACCATACTTCTTCTAAACATGTGAACTGGTGCTACAGAATCACAAAGAAAGAACTGTACCAAATAACAGAAACCACATCAATTGAGGTCTAGCAACAGCTAAAATGGATATCACATGTAACTCAGAGAAAAATAATGATATAATCAAGATGTTGACATTCCACACTTTGAAAAATTGTTTTAATAAAAGGTTTTAAATCTGAGAAATTGAAAAATTCAATACTGAAAATAAATTTAAATCAACAGTAGTAAACTTGAGAAATACTGAATGTTTCCTTTTCCTGAAAAATTGTTACATTATCTTTAGAGTGATTCAAAGTTCAATACACAATATACACACAGAAATTTAGTGAATAATCATAAAATAGTATATATTCTGCAATAGCAGAAATATATGCTGTAAAGTCATGATATAAAGTTCAAACTTGACAACATATACTGTCCAATTAAGAAAATAAAAGAACAGGTAACAAAGTTCTTAATTGAGAATTTTTAACAAATAAATTAGAAAATAAAGTTTAAGAATAGCTACAGTATCGCAACAAAATTTACAAAAACGTATGTACTTTGTTAATATGGAAATATTAAAATATAAAGTATGAAAGTAATTCTCTATATTATAGTATTATAGGAAAACATTTTGTTAGACTCATTAACCAACAGCAAACAAGATTCATCTAGCAAAACAAATACACAGTGTAACTATCAAGTTAGTTAAAGGTTATAAATATCTTGATTTGGGGTATAAAGTTTTTCTTTACCAGTATAGTTCTCAAAAGATACACTTAAAGAAGTAGTCAATAGTGTATTTATAATGAAAAAGCAACAAAGTACAATAAGCACACTAACATTAATGGATTATTGTACTAAGAACAGAATCAGCTTTGATGACATATATTTACATAGAAGTGAGCATAGAATGTGCTCAATTCAATATCCTTAGAACTTGTAACAAATCTACTAAGAACACAACTTTAAAGTCTATATTTGCTATGTACCCCTTCCGCTTAGAAAAAGAAATTTTGACATTTGCACAATAAACTAGACATTTCTTCAGAGCATAAATTTCTAATAAAATGTATATTTCTTAAATTTAAAGATATATAGATAGCTTATTTATGAAATGCATTTAGAGTAACATGTAAATTTTCTCAGTTACACACCTTGATATTTTAAAATATGAATGACATACTTCTCTCTAAATGCATGCTAGCCATAAAAATTCATATTGCCTTGGACAACTTAGAAAAATTTATAGAAGTACAGTCACATAGGGGAGATAGTTTAACTATACACACACATACACAGAATGTAAGTAAGTATTTTCTAATTAAGAATATATATTTTCAAATTTAATTTCCTGAAACAAAGTTGTGATTTGAACTGCCATATGTGAAACTACAATTTATTACTACAAACTTAAACACTCCATTTAGACTTTTGATACAAAATGAAAATTTCAAACACTGTCTCAAGATAATTCTAGCATGTATTTTCCAATATTCCACTTATAGAAACAAACAAGAAAATGTTTTTCTTACACTAAATTACAACTTGTGTTCTACTAACCGAAGCATAGTAGCCACTGTAGCTGGACCATACCACTCTCCAGGCTTACGTCCTAATGTACTGCCAATCTCCACAAGCTGGTGGACAGAGAATGGACACTGCTGGTAGTCCGCAAACCATTTAATGATTTGTCGATAGACATTAAGACCCCGATCTCGGTTTTGGATTCTCCAACCTAAAATTAAAAAAAAATGAAACTGGAAAATAGTTCATAGAAAATGAAAGGCAAAATTAAATGGTTTTATTTTTCCAAATCATTTCTATTTGTATGAATGAATGTAAATCATGCTATTAAAATACAAAATGAATTACATTTATTTGCAATTTTAAGATCACCTATCTAGTTTCCTGTTAACTCAATCATGTAAACATTACATGTAAATAAAGATATTTGGAATTCCACCACTGCACAATTGCCAAATAATTCAGACTTATTCAGTGCAGTTACCTTAGACAAGAAATGAGATCACTCATAAAAAAATAATAATAAAGAATCAAAATGCATGAAATATAAAAATACATAATCTGATATTATATATACACTTGAACACTAAAATAAATAGTAGCCAAGATGACAAAAATTGAGCTTGAAAATCTGGTGAGATTTATCTGATCTGAAATCACATAGGAATAAAATGAATGTCACTTAACATAAAAGAAATGTGTGACATGATAACTACCAGCAGTTAAGAAAAACCCTTTAATACCCTTTAATAAACCATAACACAAACAACAGGAATATAAGGAATCTTTAGAAAACTATAATTTGACATTAAAAATAAGAATAATTTTAAAGCAGACTTTAGAATTTGGCTTTTAAATTCTTAAATTAAAAAAATAAATATAATTATCAATATGATCCATATGTGTATATTTTGTGATCATGTTAGATAATTCTTTATACAAGACTTACAACATATATTTATTGCTATACAATTTACTATATTAGTAAGATTTGAATTTTCCATATTATTTTAAAAAGAATCTGTTATGTGCAAAGCTGTTACAGTTTTAATAAATAATACTAATAATACAAATACATACTAATATGCATAATTTAATACAATATATGCAAAAGAAAAAAAAAGAAGAGAGAGGAAAGAAGACAAAAATCAAAGTAAAATCTAAACTTACTCCTGCCAAAAAAATGTGTAATGAAAGCCTGGGCAAGCATCATTTGACCAGACCGTATCATACAGCCCCAACCACAGTCAGTGGTTAATTTGGTTCCCTTTAGAGGCTCAAAGTCCCGTCGATAAGTGAACCACAACCGACTGGCAAAATCTAACTTAAACAACTCCATGTTATTCACACAGTTTCGACTATCTTCTTTGTTTTTACCATCCATCTCATCTGAAAGTTAAAATAAAAAAAAAAAATCAAATAAAAGAGAAATCATACTAAAGGATATACAGTCCAGTTATTTATTTTTACAAATGCATGCAGATATTATAGAGATAGAAAAAGATCAATGAATTATAAGTTCTGAGAGCATCCTGAAGCAAATTCTACTAGTTCACTTATTCATAGCCTATTTCCTAACTAAATGCTATTTTTTTTAACTTTACCTTTTGTTTCAGTTCTTTCCTTTTAAAGCAGAATATAAAAAAAAGTGTGAATAAAAAAAAAAAAAGTATATTTAAGTCATTTAAAAATTTGCTAAACCAATTTAAATAAAAATAAAATAAAAAAATACAAAAAAGACCAAAATAAAAAAAATACATCAGGTATTTAAAGAGAATGAAATACAAATGGAATGAGTCCAAAATCAGTTACACTTCTCAATTTCACGTTTCCCCCCTTATCTGCAATAGATCCATAAAATTATTATCAAACACATTAAAAAAGATTTTTAAAAAGTGTGCTCAATATGTCCATTGACAAAAAATTTACTCAAACTTATAATTTCTTTATTTTTTTTTAACTAAATGTTCAGCAATTCAAGATAGAAAGTTAATGACTGAAGTTGTTGCATGGATGTAACATTAAGTGCAGATAATGAAGATATGTAGGATAGATAACAGTTGACCTTAGACTTGAAAAAGTTAAGATTGTATTAACGAGAGAAGCATCCACTTAGGAGTTTGTTCCAAAGAGTAACAGTTCTTGGGATAAAGCTGTCTGAGTGGAACTTCCTTCTGACCAATGGAATATGAAGGGAATGACAATGATTCAACCCTGTGTATATAGCATAGTGTGTCCTAGCTGTAAAAGTCTGAACTGGTAGAACTAAGGAATGTAGCTTGTCTGAACATTTGCCATGGAAATAGCAATAGAGTAGTGATAAGTTTGTGAAATTTGACATGTGGAAAAGGAGTTGAAGGGTTGAAAATAATGCTTTTGGATTCTGTCAAGGATGGAAACTGAGAATTATGTAGCTCCAACACAGATATGACAGCAATATTCCATTTTTTGTTTGATCTGACTTTTGTAAAGCGAGTATAGCAGGAGGAGTCAGATATTTTATAGAGTGGCACAAGAAACTGGCCATTTTTCCAGCGTCTTTAGTGATGGATTGTATATACAAGTTCCACTCGAGATCTAGGGAGAAAGTGAATCCCAGTAGATGTTCAAAGCAAGGAGCCTCATTGAAAGTACAACTGTTCATCACGACTGGAGAAAATTCAGGGTTTGTTTGGTGATGATTGAACATTAATAACTTGTTTTTAAATGTACTTAATGCTACAAGCCAGTTTTTCTATCCATTGAGTTGTTATAGATCAGAGGCAAGATTAGCTGCAGGGCATCCAGATTTTTTGAAGGTGCACTCATAAACCATGATATCATCTGCATAGATATTTACTTATGATCTGAGAATGTTCCTGAGCAAATCATTAATATGAGGCAGAAAAAGGGTAGGACTGATGAGAGAGCCTTGATGGATACCTGTATTGATTTTATGGGCTTCAGAAGACTGGCCATGAACGGTATCCAGTAAATTGCTTGAAATCAATTGTGACAGTAAATTGCTCAAAATCAATTGCTCGAAAAATAATGGCTCGAACTATCAATTGCTCGAAAGGCAGTTTGCTTGAAACATGTGGTTAAAAAAAAAATAAAACTACATTGTTTCAAATATTTACTTATAAGATAAAATAATACAACTTTATTGTTGTTAACTGAACAGTTAAAATTAAAATAGCATGTCTATATATATATATATATATATATATATATATATATATATAGATAGATAGATATCCATCCAAACACAACTTTTTTTCCTTTTTCACTCTCAACAAAAGTTATGTCCATCACTAGGGTTCGAGATCTCCAAAATTACTGAAATAGAAATAGAAAACAAATATAGAAAAAAAAACAAACAACAAAAAAAAAAACAGGACTGCTAAAGTTGAGTGTTGTGGCTCCTTTTATATCCAGCTTCGTTGACATGTTGTGAGATGGCACAGTTTATGTGGTGCTTCGAGCTTTGAAATTACTTCAAGCAATCTGCCTTTTGAGCAATTGATAGTTCGAGAAATTATTTTTCAAGCAATTGATTTTGAGCAATTTACCTAGATCTGCCATGAACGATGATCTTCAAGGAGCTACCAGATAGGAAAGACATGATAATTTCTAGAGGTGCCATTGCTGGTGTGTTTGTTTAATGAAACATACCTTGTCAAATACCTTTGAGATACTCTTCTGATGAATTTATTATTGAGTGCTTCACTGATTCTCTGTGTAATGACAGTTAAGCATCAACAGTGAACATATAGAAGCAAAATGAATACATACATTGTTTCTGTTGAGGTGATCAACAACATTCTTGTTGATTTTATACTCAAGGTGTTTGCTGATGACAATACTAATGTAGTGATATTGTGATGGGGATGAGTGCTCTCTCACATTCTTGAAAACAGGGCAGACAGCTGACACTTTCCATAGACTTTGGAAACATTTCTCCTTCAGACAGCAGTTAAACAACTTTATCAAGATTGAAGATAATTCTGGACTAAGGTTGTTAAGAACTATCCCTGGAATTTTATCTAAACTGTCAGTTTCAGATAGGAATATGAGTTTTATTTTAAAAGATAAAGTCCAACTTCTTATATTATTATTTTTATATTATTAGTGTAGGAGATAGCAAACCTTTGGTTTGGAAGAAGTGGGTTTGATCCTACTGTTTTAGTGGTCATATTTTATATGTAAAGGTCATAGCAAACTAGTCAAGATAGCAAACTGGCAACAGTCACAAGTAGTATGTGAAAAAAAAAAAAAAAAAAAAAATCACTATTAGGATTAAATGTCAGAAAGTATAGCACTATACACTTCATCATGACATCAAGAGGCCCCACTGGAAACTACTGCACAATCCAGACACAATTTACAAAATGGCAGTATTGTAACCTTGATATTATACACTTGCTGATGGGATTGCCTCCTTAGAAATTACTCTATGGTTCAAATCCCTATCAGGTAGATAATGACAACCCAGAAATACGTTTACCTCCAGCACACTTAACCCTTTGAGTCTTGATCACCGCTTTACCAGTGGTAGAGAAAAATGACATAATGCCCAGCCACCAGTTGAACATTGGTAGAGAAATATGACTTAATGCCCAGCCACCAGTTGAACAGAGGTAAAACACTTGTAACTATTTTTATATCTACCGTGAAACATTACATACCAATTATTTGTGAATTTTAACTCAAGAGCTCAGGCAAAAGGGTTAAAATTGTTCAGGAATGCGGGGCTCAAAGTGTTAATGAAAAGACAGACAAACCAAGAAACAGAAAAAATACAGGAATATCACTGGAAGTGATCCTCTGTTATCTACCATAAAAATTCAGGCAGCAGAACTTCCCCTTGTGTTAAAATTATTATTATATGTAAGTAGGGAGCCCTGGCTCTGAGAACACCGGCATTCTCTACTCGGCATTAGGGAATAGCAGAGGATTTCCGAGGAAAAAACATATTAAAATTTAATGTAGTAATAATGTTATTTTTAGCTTTGAATACTTAACAACTGTTTTATTTCAAATGTTGGATTAAATAATCTTTACAGTGAAAAAATAAGTATGAAGAGGAGTTGAAAATTTCTTGGCCCAACCAAGAAGGGATTCCCAAAATAAATTCTCATATTTGGTCAAGTGGGTCAAGTTGAGAACTTTTCAGCACCCCCTCATAATACTATATTTGCCAACAATCTGAACAAGAACAAAATTTATTAACCAATGAGCATAAAATCTCAATAAAGATTAAGCATTTTTTCATAAAGGTTTTTATGCTAGATGTAACTAAATGTAATAGATTACAGATGTAACAAAGATATATGTAAATCAGATATGACAGAGGCATACTTTCTTCTGATCTAAAGATAAGAGATTACTAAAATGTATTACAAGAGTAATAACAAATATATGTATTACATGAATGCAAACATATGTTCATAAGATCTTAGTAGAAGAAAATCAAATAATATCAACACTACTATACTTACCATCATGTCGACGATGGTAGTGTTCTCCCAGCAAAAAGATTGGGCTGTCATATCTAAAACTGGTCTTTCTGTTAAGGGTCCAACCTTAAAAAGATGTAAGGAAAATATTTTGGAAGTGGTTTGAATCTTAAACATTTAACAATGAAAAGGTTTTGCATGAATATAAAGATATGCTAACCATGAAATGATAAACAAAGAAATCAGTTTAGAAATACGTTTAGCAGAAAGACATGTTATACAAAAACAGTCGTATAACCCTTTCGCTCAAACCTACCATTTAAATATTGGCTCTTAAAGTCTCACTGTTAGCATGTCTTCCTGAATTATTTGCAATGATGTTGTCATATTTTATGGCAGGGTATACATGGGGTGGGTCACAGTGGGTTGAACATTGAGAGCCAATATATACAGGGTTGGTTTGGCCAGGTTGAATTCTAAGGGGTGAAATATAGAAATATAGTATATAGTAATTTGGTATTTACTCAACCCCCTGTGAAGTTGCATTGTGACACAAGATCAGTTTAATGTGTACACCCAGGCTAGGAACAAAAATTCCCCGAGTACCAGCAACCGTCAGTAGCACTGATCCCTCACTCTGGTGTAATGAGAGGGCACAGCCTTGGGGCAGCTGTTCCCCAGGGCTGAGCATCTCTCAGTATAATTTTCCTCAGTTGAAACTGTCCTTCGACGGTGCTTCCCCTGAGCACACTCTGCCCACAAACACAAATGAGAGATGATAAATAGGGTGTTACAAACTACTTTACAGTAATTTGTATTTACTCAACTGCCAAGGAGGTCAGGTTGTGACGCAAGGTTGGCTTATAATGTGGGAGCCAGAGTGCTTACACCTGGCTAGGAACAAAAATTCCCAAGCCCCCACAACCATCGGTTGTGCTGGCTTTGGTACAAGCATTGGCACTGATCCCTCTCTGTAGTGCAATGAGAGGGTGCAGCCTCATGCAGCTGTTCCCCAGGGCCGGCACCTCTCAGTATAATTTTCCTCAGTTGCGACTGTCCTTGGTTAAGATACATAAATGACACCTTCATATTCTGGCCACACCAGGAAGATGTCCAGGTTCTACTGGACCATGTGAACTCAATGAGACATTCGATACAGTTCACGATGGAGAAAGAGAGTAACAACACCCTCCCATTCCTGGATGTTCTAATATCTCGAACAGAGCATGGGTTCAAGACATCGGTATACCACAAACTGACATTCACTGGACAGTACCTCAATTTCAACTCCCACCATCCATACAGCGTAAAGAATGGTTTAGCATCCTGCTACCACTTTCTTATCAATATTGAATTTTGTGCAAATCTGTGCAAAAAGTGGATCACAGAGCTTACCCAGCTTCATACATATTTTCAGAAAATCTCAATTTTTGATTGGTCACTAATAAATTTAAATCATTTTCGAATATCAATGTCAATTTCTGTGCAAAAGGTGGATCATAGAGCTTATCAAGCTTCATACATATTTTCAGAAAACCTCAACTTCTAATTGGTCACTTAATATTTAAATCATGTTCGAATAACATTGACCTAGTTCTTGACCTGACAAAAAATAATTCCGCCAAAATCTGTCAATGCCTTTTTTGAGCTTGTCACGTGATTACGTTGATTATAAATATCAAACACGAATTCGTTCTTTCTCCTTCTTAATTTCATGAAAATGTAGCCTTAAAGGAAACTGCTTTCTGATTCCCAGTTCGGGCGAACGCTATGAAAACATATTCACACACATACACCTACGTATGAAACTTTCCAAACTTAATCACAAACATTATGGAACATTCAACTCTTCTAAAGCTAAAAGTTTATTCAGCATTTTCTCAGCTTTATAATTCCTTCAACTATCTAACAGTGAACATTTTGAGCGACAAGTTCATTCAACTTTTGTGAGCTCGGATAAAAATATTTCATTAGTAAAAACTTTAATTCAGTCAAAGGGACATAACACCAACAAAAATAGTAACCCCGATGCTTGTATATCATTATACAAATATAAATCTCGTTGTTGTTATAAAATCATCGTTTTGTGTTTATTCTTGTTGTTTCAGGTTTTGTGGTATTTTGCATTAAATATAAATTGAGAGGTCATACCAACTAACGGGCCTCTACAAAGGGATCATCTACTGCTTACAACACTGAGCAAAAGTTATAAGTGGCGACCCAGAGACATTAGATAAAGAATTGGTCAGTATAAGCAGTACTTTACAATGTAACAACTACCCTGGGTACATGGCAGTAACTCCAATAAACTGGGATAGGTGGGTACAAGAGAAGGTCATAACACTCAGTCTGCCTGCCTTATGTGAAGGAGTTATCAGAGAAAATACAAAGGATCGGTGGTCCATATAACATCAGGATAACCTTCAAAAGCTGGACGACACTTCACAGATACCTCTCCCAAGTAAGACCCCCCCCATAGAGGAGAACCAAGCATAGAAATGAATAAAATATGGGAACCAGTAATAAGGAGTGCCAGAGAAAAGCAATAATAATGAAAATTGCAATATGAGCTCTGATAAAAAATGGTTGCTGAAGACAAGTTTATAAGACCCAGAAATTCATACACAGATGTCCTTAAGGACACATGGATAAAGGTGTTGGTTAGATCCAGTGACAAGACCCAAAGAGTTGTGAGTTCAATACCTGGTTAAGACAGTGGAGAACTTGGACAGGTGAATTAACAGGACATAATTGATAACTGACATCCATTAGACATGGCACGTGGAACTAGAACAGTGAGCGAAATAAAGGGTTCAGTTCGACATTCCAACCCGAAGAAGGCTGGAGCATACAACGGCCAAAACATGATAAATATGGCAACAAAGATGAGGACAATAATCTGAATAATGTAAATAGTATAGGGCTTAGCAAATTTGAAACTGACAGGACATATTGAAGGCAAGAGAGGAAAACAGTGCATAACCTACCTAATGAGCTTGTGTTGGCAGAACAAGGTTTAGGAGAGATAGCAAAAAAGTAAAATTTACTGAGAGTTACAAAGGACAGGAAATTGTGGAGAGCCATGAAGGGACATAACACATAGAAGTTAGATTTAATTTTTAGGTATATTGAATTTTAAAATTGTGCTGTGAGAAATCCTTAAGATTGAATTAGAACAATTAATGGTAAGGAAAGTTTCATGCTGTTTCTTTTCTTTCTTAATCACCCAATTGATACTTTTTAATTTGGTCAATACTAGAGAACCAATTTTCTACTTTCTTTGTAAAAGCCACAAACTAAACTGTAAGAAACAACAGTACTTATAAAGAAAATAAGTATTTGGAAAGGATTTAAAAAGATAAAAATGCTATGAATTTTTACTATTAAACATGTTAGAAAATTTCATAGTATTTTTTTTAAGTTGTAATGCATCAGGTTTGTACATAGATAAAGTAATCAGTAGCCTTTAAATTCATGGCCAAGTTTTAGAATGTTTTCTATTTTATCTTATAAAAGGTGTTTTTACTTTCTTATTCAATTGACATTAAATGCTATCAAATATTTTAAAAGAACTCTTTTTACAATATAATTCATTCAAGTAATGACTTAATCACTGCAACTTAAATGTATTCAGTATGAGTCTATTTTTTGTTAGAGTATCTCCAGTATTTGGGTGAGAGTTCAAAATCTAGGAAACAACCTAAGTTATATATTAATGTATAGATTGCTATCACTTTGCAAAGTAAGATATATTTGGGCCAGATCGACAATAGTATCACTTCTAATTTAGGTGCAGGCTGGGCTGATAATTAATTGCATGCGAACTCTGGTATAAACCAATTATTGTACAGAGGACTGATATAAAAACAGTATTTACTTTTGTTCAGTTTATTCAAGTGTTATTTTTTTTCCTATATGTCATCGCCCTGCTTGGACCAGCCCAACACAAAGATACCTGTAACAATTCAATCTTAGCTGCCTTATGATCAAACTTAAATCACAATGTGGGATAAGGTTAGCTCTGGGTTGAAGTGGTCATTTCAGTGTTGGAAGTTTTGGGCAACTGGATAGGGTGTTACACAATTACCTAAGACCAAAGAACTTTTTGATTATTAAATTATTTTTTGATCATTTTAGAACCGTCAAAATTTTGGTTAAAAATTTTTTTTGTTGCATCAGTGAGTGGCCATAAATTAGTATAAGAAATTTTAGCATCTTTGCAGTGCAAATGACACCGATTTGGAAATTCTTGCAGAAATCAAATAATTGTTGGATTTTAATGAAACTTTCAGGAAATTATTTTTTAAATATTTCTTCTTTAAGAAAATCTTGGTAAAAACATTTTTTATATCTGTTAACCTCTTCTTATTTAATGTTATGAAATTTAAAAAATTAATACTGCTTATTACTGCTTAAAGTGTTTATTAGTTATGTTATAAAATAAAATGACATATCTCGGAAGATTTACAGGCAAATACCCAAGAGCGAGAACCGGATGTGAACGGGACAAAGCCCCGTCACAAAATGACCATTAACTTTCTTTTTTACAAATGTTTCCGACACAAAACTTCGGTCGAAAAATAAAATAATAATTAAAGTGCTCTATTTTTCGTCCAATAAAAATGCTTCCCTCCTAATTATACTCGCTTCGTTTCTCAAGCCTGTTAAGCCATAAAAAAACGCTATAAAAGGGGTCACAAGGAAGTTCAGCAGCAGTCCACAGGTGCCCAGGATAGAGACCTGTCATGTCCAGCTGCTGACAGCAGAGGATCGTCAACCACCGTCATCATGTGTGAACTACTACGAGAGATCGACCTAGATCCAAAAGCCGGCTTATGAACTTTACCACACCAAGGTAGCTGTCCCAAACCCACACGTTCCTGTTGAAATAAACCATGTAAATCTATTTCTGCTGTTGTCGTATTTCTTTCTTGCAACCATACGCTTGTCTATAACACTGGTGTCAGAAGCGTACAGCAAGAGAAATATGGCCGACTACACGAGCTTCACCCGAGCCGAACTATTTACTCTCACCAAGGAACAGAAAACACTACTATTCAACTTGAAAACGGGACCAACACAGCCTTCCGAGGCCACGATACAGGAAATTCAAGCCGACATAAACGACATGCTGACTGCCCTGAAAACTACTTCAACACCTCCCACCGCTCAAACAAACGACGATTACAGCTTAATGATGCGCCAACAAACTATACGCGACACATTGAAGCTAGAGAAAACTTTTCACCCTGGACACGACGTGAACCGATTCATCACGGCTCTAAACAAAGCATACACAATCCACGTCACACCAGAACTCAGCACCTATCCTAGCCTGGAAAGCAAATTCGTCAAGTCTGCTAAAGATTTACTGGACCAAAGTATCTTTCAGCAAATGGTTGACTCAAAAAAGGACATATCCACCTTCAAACAACTGAAGGAATACTTATTAGGAGCCCACGGAAGCCAGATGACTAACTTCCAACACCTCAGTCAAGCCTGGGACCTGGAACGATGAGATGGCGAAAAATTAACAGACTTCGCGGGTCGACTTGAAAACACCCTTAGAGAGGCAGCCGTTCACATAAAAAACAAATACAAAAAAGACAAAAATACAAACTTAACAGTCGATGGACTTATTTCCATCATCGGCGCTATGCTAATGAGCAAAAAGGTGAAAATTTGGAACTCAAATCTTTACCCACATCTCGTCAAGACAGTGGACAAACACTATTCAGCCGTTGGTATAGCCTCCGAAGCTCAAATATACCTTGATCGCGATGTAAAATCCAACGACACAACTTTGCACGACACTGTGTATTTCACACAGAAACCACAGCGGTCAAACCAAAGAAACGCGCCACTCCGACCCAGCAGGCAACCAAACCCACAGCAGACGGGCCTCACCAACCCTCCCGAACATGACCACCATCCGACGCGCAGAAACCATCAGCACACACCACACATCAGCGTGTGCAAGAACTACCTCAGATGTCGCCCCTGCCACCATGGACACAACTGTGTATATCGTCACCCACCTCGCACTCGGGCACAGGCCCATATTGCCGCAACGAATGACAGTATACAAGCCATAAATGATGCGGAACAGGATTTTCGCTTCAGGCAGGATGTGATGCCTGCGTTAAGCCATGCCTCTCGCCAGCCATCACACCTTCAACTTTCAAGGACTCGCCACCATTCACCGCTCGTCCAGTCCACCTTCAACTTCAGGGACATCACCTTCTCTGGGCGTAGCAATGCTAGACTCTGGATGCTCCACCTGCATCGTACCAATATCTCGGTTACCCAGAGAAGCCAAGAAACTCATGACCCATTCCGACGTCGTAGTAAAAGGAATCAACGGCAGCACCACCGCCCTCGGCGAACTGACTTGTGACATCACCATCGGCAGTCGAGACTCACCCGCATTCAAAAAGGTTAATGTGCTGGTAACTACCCAAACCACACCAATCCTGATCGGCCAAAATATCCTACGTCACAACATGCTCGATTCCTATCTAATCGACAACCAAAATGCGACTATAGAATTCAGACGCACACTTTCCTCAGGATATACAACACACACAGCTGCAATCATATCACCGTCATCATCAACCAACGATCCAGCATATGGCGCCCAAGCTGACATCATCCAAAACCAGCCTACTATGGAACTACAGCCCAACATCCAGACACTGGATCAAAAGCTAACCTGGCTAAAACATAACACGGGACTATCGCTACCAAACCACCCGAACCGAGACGAACTAGAGGCCACTGCAAACTTACTCATTCGCTACGCTGACATTATCGGCACCGAAAGCAGCAGCAAAGGCACATTCATCCGACCCATCCGCATACCAACCAACGGCCAGTCTGCAGCCAGAAACAACACCCAATAGCCCAGGCTTTGGAAGCAGACGAGATACCGAAATTAAGCGTATGGCTGATGAAGGTATCATTGAAAACTGCAGCGACCCCAAAGGCTTCAATAGCCCTGTATTTGCCGTACGACGCAAGAAAAACGGATCGATTCGCAGGTTGCTAACTTTAAAAAGAACTCTCAACAAGGTCTTAGTCGATCTTGACCCTTACCCAATGCCAAGGATCGACCACTTGTTCAACAAAATCGGCAAAGGCAATAGATATTTTACTACTCTTGATCTATGCAGCGGCTACTGGCAAATTGAGATCGACAAAGCGAGACCGATACAAAACAGCATTTACATGGAAGGACCAAAGCTATCAATACACGCGCCTGGCCTTCGCCCATCTGCCGGACAAATCTTCTCCGTTGCATAGCAGAAGCCCTAGCCACGGTCACATCCCGTGACAACATTTCCTCCTATATCAACGACAACCTGGTCCACGCTAGGACATTTAGGGAGTACATACATTCCCTCGAACAATTTTTTACTGCCCTCCGAAAATTCGGACTCAAGCTGAATCCCGATAATGTTCCTTCCTCGCATCAGAGGCAAAATTCCTCGGACGCATAGTAAACAGCGAAGGATTCAAGGCTGATCCAGAATACGTTTGTGCCATCCAGGAAATGAAACCTCCAACATTAAAAAAGGAATTACAAAGCCTCATCGGCCGTTTAGTGTGGATCAGACAATTCTTAGAGACACGTCTTCACGAACAAATCAGGTCAGATATGTTTTCAAAACTTATGGGTCCCATACACGAACTCAGCAAGGTTAATAAACCGTTTATCTGGACGCAAAATGCCGACAGAGCCTTCAAAAAAAAATCAAGGACCGTCTCTCTTCACCACCTGTCATCTCATTTCCAGATTTCTCCAAACTTTTCACACTCACCACCGACGCCAGTGACATCGCATGTGGAGCAATCTTAATGCAAGAAGCTGACAACGGGAAGAAAGATATCATAGCGGTCGCTTCCCATACATTCAACTCCACGGAACAGATCTGGTCCACGACGGAACGAGAGGCATATGCAATAAAGTGGGCAATATTGAAATTTGATTATTTCCTTCACAACCGCCCCTTCGTTATCTTCACCGACCACAGATCGCTGACATACCTGGACCAACGAGAGTTCAATAATGCCAAAATATGACGATGGCAAGAAGAAATTTCATGTTATAAATTTGTCTTGGAATATGTTGAAGGCGAATCAAATGTATGGGCTGACATGCTCAGCAGAGGTTGCGGACATAAGAAAACGAAAAGCCCCGAACGACCCTACACCGGCAGGCAGGACATTCGAGGTAAGCGGTTCAGACCTCAGCAGATACATCCCATCTTGGTGCCTCGGCCAGTTTAACGATATACAGCTCATTCTCAAAACTCACACACCACAAAACGCCCGCACCCACAAGCGCATCACCAACGCATTCTTCGCCTACCACTCCACCAGCACCATCCCCACTGAGAGAATCTGCAACCACCTCGGCATTGCAGACAACAACAGAAGGACAACGCCCTGGCAAAGATCATCAGCGCCCTCCAGTCACCCACTCGAAGCGAACCTCATATCGATCCTGGCGACCACCGAGCTACGCTTTTCAAAAAACATTTTCACCAATTTCTTCTAGAACCAGGTACCTCCGTTTTGATGATAAGAGACAGTAAACACTCTCCGAGATTGGTTGTACCATACAAACTACGACCCAGATACCTCTACAGGCAACAACCACTCAGGTGTCACCCATATGCGAGAACTCCTTTCCAGCTACTGGTGGGAATTCAAAAACCGCGACATCATGGCCTATGTCGATTCTTGCGACACGTGTGCTAAGTGCAAGGGAAACTACGATAGACGTACCCACTGGCCCATTGGTCACTGCAAACGAGGAAAGAGACCGTTCGATCTCGTCTTTATAGACTTTGTCACAATGTCCAACTCAAAGGGAAAACGCTACATCCTAACCATCTTGGATAGCTTCAGCCGACATTTTACAGCCATACCATGCGCGAGACCGTGCTACTCGCGCCGCCCCGGATTGTACCATTTCTTCCTTCGACACAGAAAGATTCCACGCATAGTATCCTCTGATCGAGGCACACACTTCACTGGAGAAGTCTATCGACAATTCTGTAACCAGATGTCAATCACGCAAGAACTTCACTGTCCTTGGCGCCCACAAAGCTCAGGAAATATCGAGACAACATCGCACGATGAAGAACGACTTTATATGTTATGCGAAGACAGAAACTGTGAATGGACAGACGTTCTAGAATCTGCCGTTTAAATCCATGAATGCCACGACCAACAGCACCACGGTGTCTCCCCAAGACTATGCCATTACCGGCCGTCACCCCAACATCGGCCTACCTACACCACAGAAAAAAGAAATCACAAGCGACGATACTGGAGCATATGGAATGTAAATTAATGCCCTGCTAAAGCAGGTTCACCACCACGTCACCCTGGCCAACGATGAAGCTGACCACAAACTTGAGACTAACCGTCGCCTCACATACAAGGACCCAATACAAGTACAAGGTTTTTGCTTCATCGGCCGCCACACTCAACTGTTGCCCAATCCTCTCATCTGCCCTGGATAGGAAATTACACCATTATAAAACGAACAATATGATGTGTCAGGTGCAAAACAATGATGGTGATACAATCTGGATTCACCATGCACATATCCGACGACTGGCTCCACGCCCAACACATCTTTCTAATACAATCCCTCTGCCTCCACCATGTAACAGTCACCAGGATCATTCTCCTCCACATCCCTCGGGGACATAATTCAGCAAATGACCCAATACCAAAACAAATGCCAACAAGAAGAACACGAGGACAACTTCCCACACATGACTTTATCATGACTTAATCACCCAAATATACACGAATAACGCTCACTGTAAATCAGACCGAGATCTGGGGGAGCCTTGTTATAAAATAAAATGACATATCTCGGAAGATTTACAGGCAAATACTCAAGAGTGAGAACCGGATGTGAACGGGACAAAGCCCCGTCACAAAATGACCATTAACTTTCTTTACAAATGTTTCCGACACACGTGTTCCGGTCGAAAAATAAAATAATAATTAAAGTGCTCTATTTTTCGTCCAATAAAAATGCTTCCCTCCTAATTATACTCGCTTCGTTTCTCGAGCCTGTTAAGCCATAAAAAAACGCTATAAAAGGGGTCACAGGGAAGTTCAGCAGCAGTCCACAGGTGGCCAGAATAGAGACCTGTCATGTCCAGCTGCTGACAGCAGAGGATCGTCAACCACCGTCATCATGTGTGAACTACTACGAGAGATCGACCTAGATCCAAAAGCCGGCTTATGAACTTTACCACACCAAGGTAGCTGTCCCAAACCCACACGTTCCTGTTGAAATAAACCACGTAAATCTATTTCTGCTGTTGTCGTATTTCTTTCTTGCAACTATACGCTTGTCTATAACAGTTACATGCAGAACTTCTTGGAGAATTTAAATCAACAATTTCTTTTATTTTGTAAAACAAATCCCCTAGTTACTGAAAATCTGCACTGAATCATAAAATAAAAAAATGCAATAAAATTAAGACATTAGTTAGAAAAGCTTTCAATCGTTTTTATGAATAAAATATTATGGACACTATTGTGTTAAGAAAAAAATGTTTTCAATGAATAATGAATTTTTACAAGAATTGTTTTCATTATTTAAATTTTTTTTAATTAGAATAAGTTATAAACTTTTAAAATTAAAATCAGATTAATTAAACTTTAAATCAGCTAATAATACTCCTCAAATAAAGTTACAAAAAAAGTATATTTTATTTTTTAAAGATATTTTAATAAAGAGAATTATGGCTAAAAAAAAAAAAAAAATGGAGCTCTAAAATCAGCAATTTCAAAACAAAAACTCCTTCCAGTCAATTTAAATTAGTTTTGAAATGCAACAAAGTATTTTTCTTATTGGAAATATTAATAAATTTATTAGCTTAAAAGTTTCAAGATCTTTCATTTTTAAACATTAGTTATCGCGTTTCTTAGATGTATAGTTTTTTTTATTTTAGCACATTCATATTGATAACATTCATTGAAGAATCATTATTTTTTAGTACAACTTGACCAGAAGTTATGTCAAACAAAAGTGAAATATTCTTCAAAGATTCAACATGCACTTCTTGAATGCACCCAAACAGTTCTACAGGAAAATAACTAAAAATAGATCACTAGGAGGAATCATATGATCATTGTTTAACACAATTTTCACGTGGGCATGAAGCTATTATCAAACAAACCAGTTTTAGAATAATAATTGTTTTGTAACTATTGTACGAGCTTGTTAATAATGACTGCATAACAAGAAAAATTATAGCAGATCTGTATTCTTGGTAGCCACACACAGTGAAAACAGTTTCCATAGTGCAGCACACACGATTAAAACACAATGTACTACTGTACTATCATATTTATCTGCACACCCACTCGAAAGGAATGTGGCACAAGGCTGAGTTAAAAGTGGGAATCCCACGCACCGATACATACATCTACACTGTACTCTCACATAGATATATAATAAAAATATACCTGTATTGACAAATACAGCAGCACACACATCGTGTATGATGCCTTTATTGTTTAAAATTTATGATGATGTACCACCATTTCCGGTCACTTTTTTTAGACAATGCCAACAAATGTAATACGGATTTTTGGAAGATGATTTGTTTTTTTTGTTTTTTTTTTAACCTGAACATTACATCAGTCATTTAAACATGTATGTATTTTTGACTAAAAGTAAAAAAATAGAGATCTAGTTTAAAAAAAAAAAAAAAAAAAAAAAAAAGGAGAAAAAAAAAAGGGGAAAATAATATAAAGAATCCAACGTTCTTTTTGTTTGGAAAGTTTTAACAAGACAAAAAACTTTTGCAAACTGAAATTTTATTTTAACCCCTAAAAAATGTTTCACTGAAGTGAAGACTCTTATGAATTTCTTGCACTTAGGAAATAAATAAAATAATGATTGCTGTAAGTAAAACTAATATTAATTATTATTGTTGAACAATATTGGACAAGCAGAAAACAAGTGCAGAGCATCAAACAATTGAATAGTTACAAACAATTATTTTGAATATAATTTTTAAAATTATAGTACAATCTTAGATCTGTGAAATTTTGAACTGCCCCAACCATACAGCTTCTGTTTTTTTAACCTGATTTCGTTCAAAGTTTTTTTATTGTGCAGGTTGGTCTCAAGAGCGATACCTTACAAAAATTATTCTAAATCTAAAAAGATGCTTCCAATTCCAATTTTTAAAAAATAGATTCATAAGTCTGTGAATTTTTCATGCTTTTCTTTTCCTTAGGGAATAAAAAAAGGAAACATTCTAGTTTAGTCACGCACCTTTCGGTGTGGGTAAAAAAATAAATTTATTTAATTTTTTTACGTGATGAGTAAAAATTTAAATGAAAATTAAGATTTTTGCAAAAATCAAAACAATAACAAAAATCTTACCATATTTAACATTATTCCACATAGACATTAATTTGGACTTGACTTTTTCTAAGTTCTCGCCGTCGGATTGTCCATTTCCCGGATCAGGATCAACAGAGGTTCCTGCAAATTCGCTCACGGACATTGAACGGCGTGCAGGCACACTACTAGCCCGGTGGCTGCTTCCACCGGTCGTCGGCATATTTCTGCGGCTCGGGCGGTCAGCTGTATAGTAAACATGATCTTTGGAGGAACGAGTTGATTTTCCCTCTGCCGACTGGTGCTGTTGTTGGTGGTGATGATAATTGTGGTCAGTTTTATCTTTATCGTGACTCGTTCTCTGATCTACACCAAGTCCACAACTGCCGATCGTGTTGCTGTAGCCAGTAACGTAACCCCCGTAGTTACATGTGTTTTCTTTCTCTAGACTCCGGTAACCTCTGTTGTAGTTACTATTTTTGTGGCTATTAACACCACCACCCCCGCCACTGTGGATACCCTGACTGTGGCTATGATGACCAGATTTCTTGTTATTACTGCTACTAGTGTTACCAATACTACTACTTTTATTACCGCCGCTTAAATAACTGTCACTGGCCATCCTGCAATTATTGCCACTAGATGCTTTATATTTTGGCCGGGCATCGCTGATCTCTGCAAGTTTTTGGCTTGTTTTATAAAAGTTAGGAACACTTCCGGAATCACTATCGACAGAGCTATCTCTACTTTTGTCTTTAGAAGCAGATCGACTACTAGATTTACTAATACCACCGGTTGTCTGTATATTAAGTGGACTATATGTTTTTTTTACAGAGTCAAGCCCAGGCCGAGAAGAGGAAGTAGTAGTCACACTACCGGTTATAGAAGACGCAACAGTGGTAATAGCAGAAGCATTTTGGCAGGATCGAGCCCTGGCAGAAGCAGTTGAACGAGTTGGAGGTAACACAATGTCGTCTTTTTTCTTAGAAAGAGATCCTGATGATCCAGGGGCCCCACTGTATCTTCCTATAGACGGTGGAGATGGACATGAAGAAGCATGAGGTAGGACTAAAGGAGGAGAGCAGGAATAGGTAGGGGCAGATTTAGCTCCCATACTGCCCTCATTTCCACCACATATCGAAGTTACTCCATCTAGCTTTCTCCTGGGTGTCCTTGATGGTGAATCCACAACGATCGGAGATGGTGGTAATATTTTCTTGTGGCTAGCTTTGGGAGTACCACCCGTACTGCTAGTGGTAGAGGCATGGGAAGTGTATCGAGTAGGAGACGACGAGGAAGACCGACTCGTTTGATGGTGACGCTGTTGGTGGTGAGAAGAAGGTGGAGGAGACGAAGAAGCTGAGGAAACAGTATCGACAGATGTCAATAAGTTTCGGATAGCCTCTTGGACATCGCTAGTTGGTACTGGGTTGTCCCTATATTCGTTTCCTGTAGCGAGGTTACTGCTCGTATCTCCAGTCATAACAGATTGAACCTTACCACTAAGATGATGGGATTGTTGATGAGAAGACGTTCGACCATGTTTTTTCCCGTGTAGGTGGCTACTGGCTTTGCCGTCAACAAAATCAGCATCTGTCACATTGTGGTGATGATCTGATGATGAAGAAGAACCTAGAATCGACGAAGATGATGATTGCTGCTTCTGGTACATATGGTGGGGTTGGTACTGGTAGGATGGTGGAATGATTCCAGAGCTATAAGAGAATAGTTCCTTGTCTAGTAAGTATCGGACGCCACCACTTTCCAAATCTTCTCTATTTTTCTTTCTTCTATGTGATGATGATGGCGATGAAGAAGAGGACGAGTGAGACCAACACTTGCTGAGGTGTCTATAAGTCCCACCATCTCCAACAACTGTTGTCGTAGTAGTAGCTGTTGTTGTCGAACTAATATTTGCGGGAATGTTAGTTGCATTAACAGTAACTGTTGCATTTTTAAGGCTGGAACTTAGGGTTGGCTGTGGCACAGTTTCTTTTTTATCAGTCATTGTCCCAACCAGGCAATAACCATGACGGCTTACCGAGACAGTAGTGTGAGAGAAAGGAGGAAGAGAGACAGTCTCAACCAAAGTAAATAGAAAACGCACTCCAGAATGCAGCTATGTGTCACCTTCTGGCAACAAAGTTTTCCCTCACATAAAGAACACTCTTAAATAAACGACAGAGTAACACTAAAGTGAAATAAGCGAGACACAAGCACAAGATCTATCTTGCTGCTTGCTTGCTTGATAAGCTCGTTTTACTCACAAGGCAAAAGCAGACGGTGGTTGTCACTATAATCCTGAACTGGCACCGAAACGCAACACATAAACTTTATTAAATTGTCATTAAAAAGTATTGCATTTTATAATTAAATTGGTAATTAATTAATTTCTAAAAGTATTAGTATAATGTTTTAAAATATTGCAAAAAGACTAATTGAAATTCAAATCAAACTTTTTAAAACTAATTAAATGTTGAAGTTTTTATTCATTATTCCGAAACCAAACTATAATTTCTTCTTAGTCTATCAATTCTAAGAACCTTAGTGAAATTATTTTTAATATTTTGATACACTGTTATAAAATATTCCATGTAAACACATAAACTAATTTTTAGTCAACTACAAAACGGCAGGAAACAAAACCAATTTAAAATTATTCCCTAACGGTTAAGTAAATGTAAAAAAATATCCGCAATTTTCATTGGTACCTTATGGAAATTGATATTTTTAATTAAACATTTGATAATCTTTTTAATTTAATAAATCATGTGGAATGTCATCAATCACTGTTTAATCTGGAAATGAAAGGGCAAGGTTCACATTCTTTTTACATTAAGTTGATTTAAACTAAAAACTTATTGTGTGTTGTGTTCAAAGTTTTGAAATTATTTCTTTTCTCTTCTCTTTTAAACATGCAAAAATAAAAAAATAAATCTTAGGAAAAAATCTCATTGAATGATCAGCTGTTTTGTATTCTGAGAGAGAAGCAAAAATAAGTGTCATTTACAAGTATATTTTAATAAAATAACAATATTTTTTAATTAAAAAATGTTAAAATATTTACTTATATCTCGAAATAATTTTCTTTATAGACTTTTCCTTAATGTTATAAAATTTTAATTTTTAATGCATAATGTTTGCATTTAAAAAAGTTTTTTTAGTAGCTTAATTCGAATCCATCATTTTTAAATTAGTTACAAGTTTTTCATCGGTGACAATGTATTGAAATGAAAAATGCATTGAAAACCATTAGAAAATTATTTTTGTGTCGATGTCCAATAACTTTTTCTAATTTCGTGGTTTCATGTTTCGTTTTACGCCAAACTCATTTCGAATTTTAGTATGAACTCAGTAATTTTGTAAAGTTCCGGTTTTATATCTCTATAACTTCCGGTAAGTTGGTGTTCATATTTTTACTGAATGAAAAAAAAAGAGAAGAAAAAGAAAGATAGATCAGAAACATTGGCTTTTTATTGGAAATAACATTTACTACTGAATTCTATATTTGAAAAATATGGTGAGTTAAAAAGTTGGGCTTAAAACCTTTTTTAATATATGCATTGAAAATATATTTTATGTAAATTTAAAATAGGTTTTTGAAATTAATTAAATTGACCAGAGAGAGAGAGAGAGATATATTTATTTACTTTTATGTTTGTTATTCTTAAAACTTGTATAGATTAATTATTATTAATATACTTTTTTGTTATTAAAGTAACTATTAGTATTTTTGAAACTGATGATGTTCATTTGAGAACTTAAAAAAACTGTTGACCACTTTGAGATAAAAATAATCTGCAGTTTTCTCCTGTTACAATTTGTTTTTTAATTAACTTTAAAACTTAAATGTTTTCAAACTTTTAAAAATGTGGCCGAAAATCTGATGATCAGATAAAAAATAAATCAATAGGTTGTATTCTTATTTATAATTTGCATAATTTTAAATTTGATTTTCTTTTTAACCGAACGTTTTCTAATACTTAAAGAAAAAGTAAAGAGACTAAAAAAAGAAAGATAGGTAAATTTTGGTTTTAACACCCGAGCGCTAAATATCCCTTAAAATTTTCCAAAATCGTCATAATTCCGTGCAAATGTACATGCTGAACTTGAATTAAAATTAAATTATGAAGAAACCATACCGTTTTGGAGTTATCGACAAGAAAAAATCGGACTTCTTGTTGAGTCATTCGTCCCCCATTACTGCCATCATGAATACTGATTTGGTGCGGGGTACTTCCGGTGCAGAAATAAAAATTTTGGCCTATTTACTTCTTTTACAGACTTTCGTTGCAGAAAATCACTACGCACTACTGTAAAGAAATTTAATTTTTTTTTTTTTTTTTTATATATTAGGGGTTGTGTTGGGCTTCTTTCTGCATAGAGTAGGGGACAAATTAAAAAAAAAATAATAATGATACAATAAACCGGGTTAGGTGTTAAGGTTAGGGGAGGGGTTTTCTTTCTGTGTAGAAAAGGGGACAAATTTAAAAAAAAAAAAATTTAATGATACAATAAACCGGATTAACTTTAGGGTTAATTTAGGTGTTAGGGACGGAGTTTTCTTTCTGTGTAGAAAAGGGGACAAATTAAAAAAAAAATTAAATAATACAATCAACCCTTCTACTTTACTAAGTTCGAGTATTAATTTTTGTTTTATTTTCAATTTTAAAATATAAAATATTTTTTTTAATCTGGTTTATTGTATTATTAAATTTCTTTTTTTTTTTTTTTTAATTTATCCCCTTTCTTACACAGAAAGAAGCCAAACACAACCCTAACCCTAAAAAAATAAAAAAAAATTAAATTTCTTTACAGGAGTGCGTAGTGATTTTCTGCAACGAAAGTCTGTAAAAGAAGTAAATAGGCCAAAGGCCACTGGAAGTACCCTGCACTAAATCAGTATTCATGATGGCAGTAATGAGGGACGAAAGAATTCCGATTTTTTTTCTTGTTGACAACTCCAAAACGGTATGGTTTCTTCATAATTTAATTGTTAATTCGAGTTCAGCATGTAAATTTGCACGGAATTATGACGATTTTGGAAAATTTTAAGGGATATTTAGCACTCGGGTGTTAAAACCAAAATTTACCCAAAGATATTTTAATATTTATTATTAAAGATGTTTTCTAGAAAATTCAATATTTTTTTTACTTAGATTGGAAATCGATCGATTCACATTTATTTTAAATTGTGCAACAATTTTGAAATTATTTACTGCAATAATATAAAATATAGAACAATATTTAAAAATAATGTTATGATTGTACATAAATTACAAATATAAACAAGAGTAAAGTTCAGATTGACTGGTTATCGTTGGAAAGAAAGATAAAAATGAAAGTTGAGTTGCAGCTACTTGGTGCTTACAGTCATTTAGGACAAACTGTCATGCAAATTTATTTAAAAAAAATCAAAATGTACGTTCCTAAAAAAAAAAATAAAATACTCTCATTTCATTTGTAGTATGATCAATAAGGGAATTAACTTTATATGCAAAAAAAATGGATGCGTTATTTTCTGAAAAGAAAGGGAAAAAACGCTACACTCGTTTTCAAAATAATTACCAAAAGTCAGGGAATAATCCTATTTAAATAAAATTTTTTAGAATTTATTCATTAATGGATTAATTTTATACTGAATAGGTTATTTTATTAGAAAAGATTGTGATACATCATGAATAATTTTAAAAATTGGAGGCTAACAAACATTTTTTTTTTATCCTGAAACTCTACAAAATAATTCAATAAAACTCAAAAAAGCATAATTTAATAAAACATTTTTTTTTTAAGTTTGACAGTGAATATTTATTGAAAATATTCTTGAAAAATTTACTTTTAATTTATCAGTATGATTTTAAATTATTTTGGTTAAATAAAGATTTTGAAAAGCTGAAAAATGTAAAGTTTAATGTCATTTTCACTTCAGGAATATTTTAAAAAGAATTTTCTTTTCTTTTTTCAACTGTTAAACTATTTTTTGTATTGAAGATCAAATAGGAAATAATTCAACAATTCTGAATTACCTCCCTGTTGGTTATACAAGTTTAAAAATAATTATGCATGTTTCTGGAGATGTCTAGAATATTTTCACATTGATAATTGGAAGAAAACAAAAGCAATCAATATACAGAATCAATTCAATAAGATTTTATCAATTTCCCTAGTTTTTTTCTTCCTTTTATAGCAGCACTTTCTTTTATTTAATAAATTTTTTTAATTAAAAAGACCTGATTCGGTGCAGTTAAATATTTTATGATTTTATGACATCAAGTAGTTAAAAAAATAAGTAAATGCAAAATAGTTAAAAATAAAATAAAAAAACAAATAAATACAAGGCATAAAAATATTACTTCATTTTTATTATTTAAAAAAGTAGTTTTATATTCTAAATATTTAGAATATTCTAAATTTCATAAAGAAATAATTTTATTTACAGCAGAAAAAATATATTCCTCTCTCATTGGTTATAGAAGGTTTGATTAATTTTTTTAAGCATAAACAAGAGAAAGATAATTAATTTTTAAACATAAACGAAACCAGTTTCTGTATTTTGATAGTTTTGGGTTTTCATATTTAATCAAAATTGAAGCAGTCTTTTTGTATAAGTTGGTGTTGCAGTAGGTAACTTGCTATTGTTTTATCTACGAACTTGTTAACAGCTAGAATATACATTCAAAGGTATTTTTCATATTATTTTAAGCATACAGAAATATTTTCCAAAATTCTGTTAATCCTTAATTTTACTAATTTTCTTTGAAACTAACATCAAGGATAGATATTTGATTTTTAAGAGTGTTTTTTTTTTTTTTTAAGTATATTAAATTTATTTTCATTTTTCAATTAACATGGCAGACCAATGATAAATGTTTTTAAAATGCCAAAAATTTTATTAAAATCCAATAATGAAGTGAATTTTGGAATATTATTAAATGCAATTATTTTCGATTCTACGTAAAATATAGAAATGATATTTATATCAGAATTTTTTCCATTCATTCAGCTTTTGATTAGTTGTAAAATAACCATGAAATGAAGTTTTATACAGGTTTCATAGATTTTTTATTCAGGTGTCAAATTTTCTCAGGTAAGTATGATATTAAAGAACTGTGTAAGGATTATTTTGTAAATGTTGCACTTTTGAATGTAATGTATCTATACACGTTTCTGCTGGGACATCTGGGGGCTGCAACACAACTCTCCAAATATGTTATCTGAAAGAAAGCTCATTTTTTGAAATAATTTACCTGAAAGTCAAACCCAGGATTGTTTTCTCTTTCTCTTTTTTTTTTTCTTTTCATTTAATTTTAGGAGATAGTATCTCCTATTGCCCAATCTATACTTTTCCCCCTTCTCTTGAACAGGAATAGTGTCTCATCCCTTGTTTCCTGTTTAGGAAAAGGTTCCTAGTTCCTTTCCTTTTCTGAAGCCTTAATAGTGGTCCTGTCATAAATTTTTTGTGATATGCATGGATGGTGGTAATGGGTTGGCAGTTTTCTGGTTGCTGTTCGCATCTGGTAGTTAGGAGGCCAAACTCTTGTGTAGCACCTTGAGATGCTGCTCTGATCAACAGTTGCATAATATCGGGGTTCTTGCAGTGCCATGTTGCACATGGAAGAGTGTTCCTCTGGAGGGCAACCCCAAGGCCACACTATGTTGCAGTCTGTGCCAGTTCCCTCACAGCACATATTACATTATTTGACAGACCGCTACTACTACCTTAGGCCTTTCCTTACCAATATAATACATCATGACTATAAACAACCAAAGATATAAACCTAAACCAGCTCAGTAAAGATATCTAAGCCCCTTAACCTTTCTTTTTCCAACATTTGTAGTATTTGTATCAACTTCTGCAGTATGGAATCATTCTTCTTCATAAAGTCTCGAGACATCCTAGCTCTCTGCAAAACTAATCTTAACTCTTCAATCCCCACCTCTGATTTCTCAATTCCTGGCTACCTTCCTCACCTTAGAAAGGACTCTAAAGTCCACATGCATAGCCTGGGAGTTTGTCTGTGAACATCTCATGCTGACGAGGGAAGTCTCTCTTGAACCTCTAGACCATTTGTACATGTGTCGTTTCTCTCTACTTAACTCAGTTTGGTATCTCTTCTTTTCCTACCATTCACTTCCTCTCAAAACTGTTGTATGATAGATAGTATTTCCGACAATATAGACAAGGCTATCTCCCAACACCCATTTGTAAACATATTCAAGTTTGATGGCTTAAACACTCTGTCACTGACCTCACTGTTATCCAAACCCTGAACTTCTCAATCAAGTGGTTGACTACCCCATGTGTTAGCCTAGTAACCTGGAGTGACATGCTTCTCTTCTCAATCTCTTTTTTACCTCTATCTCTTGTTCTACTACACAGCTCTGGCCTTTTGGCAACTCTGATCATGCAGTAATCTGTAAATATCTCCTTCCACTCCCCTACCAACCAAGAACCTCCGACCAACAGAATATCTTTCTGTTATCAACAAGCAGATTGGGACTTGTTCTGTGATTTCCTTCCTGACGTCCCTTGGAATGAAGTTTTTAATCATCCTATTCAAAAATGTGCATCTGAGGTCTCCTCCGGCGTGAAAGTTGGCATTGATGCTTTCATTCCAACAAGGAAATACCAAGTTCAACCACGTTCATCTCTTTGATTCTTACCTGCATGCCCAGCCCACAGGAATCACTTCTTTCAGCTGTACCATCTGATTGCAACAGATGCTTCTTTGTCTCTGCTTGTAATGAGTACAAGCGTGTCCTCAATGAAGTGAAGTTACTGTTTACTAACAACATACAGCATTTCACAATTTTGGGTTTAGAGATTATTGGCACTCTGTAAGAGTGTGCTGAACAACAGCAAAACCTCAATTTGAAGTCCTGACATCTACAGCAGATAAGGCTGAATGCTTTGCTTAGAAATTCTCTTCCAATTCAACACTCGACTCATCTGGAGTACCCACACCTGATTTCCCCCTAGAACTGAGGCTATACTGAGTGATAACTCTATCACTGGCCTCGGACAGCATTTCTAAATAAGATTCCCATAAGGCAAGTGGAGGGGACAGGATACCAGTTGTCATCCTAAAGAAATGTGCTCCTGAGCTGGCTCTAGTTCTCTCCAAACTCTACAACTATTGCCTCGCTGCTTCCTAGCTTGTTGGAAGTCCTCCTCTGTAGTCTCTGTTTTTAAGAACTCTGGAGAACCTTCTGACCCCCTTTATCACCCCATTAGTCTCCTTCAGTGAAGTATTTGAGGCTTAACTCAATGCTGAAATGGTTAAGCATCTTACCTCTCATAACCTACTCTTTGACAAACAATATGGATTCTGTTTTGCCCAGTCTACCACTGACATGCTTACAGCCATCACTGAATATGTATATCAAACTCTTGATAATAACGGTGAAGGTCAAGCTATGGCTCTAGAAATCTCAAAGGTGTTTGACAGGGTTTGACATGTTGGTCTTTTATATAAGCTACAGGGCTATGGTATTACAGGACAATTGTTTGATTTAATCCAATCATTCCTGTTAAATCATGAATTAAGGTTGTTCTGAATGAGCTTGCTTCCAGATTTTTTCATACAAATGTGGGTGTCCTCCAAGGCTCTATTCTAGGTCCTACGCTGTTTCTAATCTTCATCAATGATCTTTCTGATGTCATCAGTTCCCAAGTAGGCATTTATGCAATCCGTCAGAGCTGACAAAGTTAATCTGGCCCCTGCTCTTGAAAAGGACCTCCAATCAGTTAACTGGGGCAAGAAATGGCTTGTAAATTTTAATGCAAGCCTCCAAAACTAAACTGCTCTCATTTAACCACCATAGAGAAACTTCCGTGCCTACCATCAGTATAGCTGATGCTTGACTCCAGGAGAGTGTCTCATTGTGCCTTCTTGGTCTCACATTTTCAACTGAATAAAAGTGGAATGACTACATTAAATCAATAGCTGTATTTACTGCAAAAAAAGTTGGTTCATTGTGTCATGCCAGAAGTTTTTTCCCATCAGAGTTCATTTTGCACATTTACAATTCTACCATTCATCCATGCAGTGAATACTGTGGACATATCTGGTCTGGTACCACTGCTGTTCATCTTGAGGTTCTTGACAAAATCCAAAGGATCTGCAATGTAATCAATCCTGACTTAGCATCTCAACTTCAGCTACTTTCTCACAGACATGATGTGGCTTCCCTCTATCTTTTCTACAAATATTTTCATGGCAACTGCTCTGAAATCATGGAATCTGACTTTCTGAGTTTAATGAATTTAAGCTTAGATTGGCATCTAGGTCTCGTGCTTTTATTGTTGAAATAGTTAAATGTAATTGTCACTTCTACTCCACAGTTTCTTTTCTTGTACTTCCCAACAGTGGAACTCCTTTCCACTTACTTGCTTCCCTCATAACTACAATCTTCAAAAATTTAAATGCAAGGTCAATTGTCATCTTCTGTTGTCTTTACTCAATTTCCCACTATACCCAGTCTTTTCTCTCATTTTCACTCTCTGTAACCCCTCCTGTGTACTACTGGCACTCCAGCTTTACCTGGGGTGAAATGATTAAAAAAAAAAATTGTTTACATTTTTTTCTAGTAAAAAGAAACATTGCAGTAACCATCCTTGTTTTTTTTTCTTAAGCTTTTAGACTTTCCTGTATACAATGTACTTCTTAAAAATTAACTCACATTTTAATTACTTTTGCAATGCATAGTTTTCTGTAAAATTTTTGAACTATTTAACTATAAGCCACATTAAGTTACCATCCATTCTCAAAATGATTTTGAAAGAAAAGTATGTTTGGATTTTTGGTATAAGTTTATTGTAACATTTTTAATTTAGCTTTAATATTATGTGGTAGAAATTTAAATTTCCATTTTAATTTGAAGGTTTATTGTTGGCAGTGTAGGTGTAAAAGTAAAAGAAATATAAATAAGAGATTGTATGCACTAATATAAATGTATTTGTCACTTGTCAGAATTCATCTCTGATTGTGGATGATACTAAGGTAAATATCTACCTGTCAGCAGTCAAGCATTCTCATGAGCATCAAGAAAAATTAAATGTCTTGTGTACCTATTGTCTAAGAAGAAAAGTTAAGAACCATAGCTAAATGAAATACATTTGATGTACACCTTGGTGTGGGAATTGCTGCTAATGTCTACATTTTGTCTTTAGCTGGATAAATAAATTTGTATAAACTCTTATCCTCCTCCTCATCATATACTGTCCTGTTTTTAAACTATGGAAAATCACAACCTAATAAAATTCTACTAAATGAAAGTTTTCATAGTGATGTAATGCATAATAAATAAGGAATTGAAGTATTCTCTGTTAAATTGTCAATATGATGATATATTTAGCAGCATAAATTACAAGTTACACGGATCTGGATATTGATAAATGTTTGGCAATAGAGAGAGGTCTATCTAGCCATGATAATGCAGTTATGGCTATTAGATTCTGAAGAAGCTGTAATATAACCTTAGTCTTGTTTGGCAACCTGCATAAATAATGATATCATGTTATATTTGATATGACTTTTATAGTGGTTTACTATGGCTGCTGGAGTTATGATGCTTTTTTTTCCTTACTGTATATTTACACAAGTGGAAATAGTTCATTTAATGCATTTCAAAATGACAGTAAAGAAATAATATAGCTTGAATCTCTGCAAAGATTTTATTCTCAATCACAATATTCTAACATTCTATGAAAAAAAATTTAAGAGAAAAAAATAGCTTTTATTTTTTTTCAGTTATGCTTATTGATGAAATATAGAATACTGACCATTTTTTTTATTTTGTAATATTTTAAAATATTACAAAATCAAAAATTGATTAATTTTTGATTTTACTAAATCTCTTTAACATTAATAAACTCACAAAAATATAATTTTGTTAACTACAGAAAATTTACTTTTAGTTGCATAGGTTCTATAACCTATGCAACTAAAAGTAAATAAAGTAGATAAAATAATGCTATAGTAACAATAAAATGAGCCAAGCAGTTTGTTATTGGTTAACAAAATTTAAAAAGAAAATTAATGACTTTCATGACATACAAATATACTTCCAGACTGCAAGTTTCCCAATTTTGAACAAATTACATACATGGATTTTTAAAAAAGTGTAATAAATAAATAAGTTATAAATTTTACTTTCTTACCTGACACACCTTTCTTGTATGACAGATATTTCCAAAGATAAACTTATAGGCAAAAAATCTCTTTATAATCAAGATGGAAAAGACAAAGTTTAAAAAGAGAATCTACTTTAAATGAATTGTGTAATTATTCTTGTTAAAATGCATTGAAATTTTCAGTTTGATATTATTTGCTGCTTTCAACCTATGCAACATTGAGCAGACTTACATTTGACTAAATAAGATTCAATATGACTTATTTGTCTTACACTCACCAGCTTCTTGCTTTGCACAGGATGGTTTTTCTTCTTTTGTATCTTAATTTTACCATATAGCAAATGACTAAATCCATGATTTAAGGTGGCTTTCCTCTTTATTTTATTATAATTATTTCCCTCTAACTTTATTTTATCATTTTAACTATTTCTCTTTGATAAGTTGCTAATACTTTCATATCTGTATTTCAGAGTAATTTCAGTGCTAAACATCAACTCTCGGTGAGGAAGAATTCTATTCAAACCTCAATAATTGGAACTCAAGTATGTATCAACAGTAAGCTGAAGAAATGGACCAGATTTAGAGCATAATTTCAGATAATTTTGAATATCCACCCATTCATACTCTCTACCTATGTTATAGATATTGAATGTTTTTTTATGTGCAGTTCACAGTATCTATGAAATTTAATTAAATTACTATATGAGAATTTATGAATAATTCACAACAGTTAATGCACATTTCATATACAGTGGAACCTTGGTTATCAGCCATAATGACTGTCAGATAGGTACCTCCACGAGATCACTAAAAAAAAGAGCATAGCATGAAGAAAAAGACGCCAAACTTGACGAAAAGAAAATTTTATCATCTAAATGTTTGTTCTTATTAAGAGGAAAGATCTAAGTATTTTGGGGGTATTTTTTTACATTTTTAATTGTTCCTAGCATGTCTGAAATTTTCTTTAAAAATCTTGTTTTTTTGGCGGGGGGGGTTGAGTCAGCAAAATTGACCTTTTTTTTTTTCCATTTTATAAAAAAAAATGAAAATTTCCCTTTGAAATTCTTTTAAATATCAATTATCATTTTTTCAAAACTTTTTTTAAGAAAATCAGAAATTATAATGTTTATTTAAAATATTTTGAACCAAACTTAACTTATCTTTTTACACGGAAAGATGTAATTTGAAAATATAAACAAAGCAAGTCATAAACTTTTGTGTCACTTGACAGGTGATGAATGACATATTGATTTGATTCCGTGAGGATAATTTGTTCTCTGGAAGGAGAAAAGTGAAATTATTTACATTTAAGTGAACAAATTATTTACCTCATTATTTTTATAAGGAAAACTTTCAATACCTTATTTTTTTTTTTTTTTGCACTTAGCTTTCACTTTTACGTTTAAGATGCTTTATGGAAAATATATTATAAAGAAATTAAAATAAGTCTGTTAAGAGTGAGATTAAATTTCATATTTTATAAGAAAGGTATCTAATTAATTTATAGGTACCTTTCTTATGAAATTTTATCAAAAGTGCACATAAGATACTATAATTTTATGTACATTTATTACATTTTACTGTTATTTGTATTTCCATTCATTTTATTATTAATTTTGATATTTCATTTATGGAAAAATGTCATAACTGAGATTAATATAAAAATAAGATCATATAAATTTTATAAGATGATACTGATACTTGTAGGCACCCTTCTCAGTTGAAATTGGGGTAATAAATATAAAAAAAAATATTTTTGCCATGACTTTAATAAAAAAAAAACATATTTATAATAATGTTATATAATGGATAATATGATATAAGCAACCAGGTAATCCTGAGTGGAAAGATTAGACTAACACATGAATTAGGTAAAACAATAACAAGGTTTTATTGTATGGAAAGTACAATGAGTAAGAGTTCATAAATATAACAATCAGTAAAACGGGAGGTACGTCACAGAGATCGTAGTTGTCCTTCATATGCTTCTACTATAATAGTTCGTCACATCTTTTATTCTCCCAATCACATCTCTTCTAGACTGACCAATCACAGTTGGGGTGTGTTAGGTTGTTCTACTATAACAAATAATTTTGATCATCTGTGAATAGTTTCTGAAAGTTTCATTAACATCCGACAATTATTTTTATTTTTGCAAGATTTTCCAAATTAATGTGTGCCGCACAAAAAAAAAACGTGCTAAAAATTGTATATGCTATTTTACTAGTTCTGGTGATACAAAGAGAAACAAGGTTTTTTTTAATCAAAATTTAGAATGTTCTAAAAAGAAGGAAAAATTTTTAAAAAATAATTAAAATAAACTTTGATATTTCCTCTTAATAATAATATAAACATTTAGACAATAACATTTTGTTTTCGTCAAATTTGGCATCTTTTTCATCATGCTATGCTCTTTTTTTAGCGATCTCATGGAGGTACCTACTGTCAGTGATTTAATTGCAGTGGGTATGGCTTATTTCGTAGATGGGATTTCCTTGGTGCATTTTTTGCTGGTGTCTTATCTTTGTCCCTTGGCATTCCTTAGGAACTTTGTTGAGGCAGTTCAAAGGTGTCCAGTGATAAAGTGGTGTTTAATTTGCTCTCTGGAAGGTTTGATGATTATAATTGTTTTGCATGTCAAACCCAGACTGAAGACTATCCACATCATACGTAACATTTCCTGAGTGACATATAATTTTGCAAGTACAGATTGTCCTGTTATATATTTGCATTTCACTGCTCCATGATGACAATTAAATTTTTCTTCTATCATCATGTTCCTTTTTAGGGAATGGTTCTATATGTAAACAAACTTTATGGTTCATCAGTGGCTCTGCTAGTGAATTTCCATTAGGTGCATTTGGAATGGGTGTAGCTCTGTAACTTCTAAGAAATATTTCTAATATTTCTTGTGTGGTTCCTTTCCCTTCAAGTTTGAGGAGTGCTCTCTTAAAGGTATCTACAAAACACCCCACTTGTCCATTTGATTATGGATGAAAAGGTGGTGCCCTAATGTGTTAAATATCATTCTGTGCACAGCTGAATTGAATACAGGGCCATTATCAGAAACTAGTATCTGTGGGACTCCAAATTGACTGCAGATTTGTTGTAATTTAAGAATTCTTTCATCCAAGGTGATGTGATTCATCTGAAAAATTTCTTAACATCTGCTGTAAGCATCAACAAAAATAAAATAATACTGCCCCTTGATGGGTCCAGCAAAGTCAATGTGAACAATCATGTTCCACAAAAAGAAGATGGCCATCAACTTCTGACAATGAAAATCAACACCGAAAAAATGGCTGAATTCTTTTGTCAGTGCATACTTCTGGCCATTTTGTACGATGGAAGCATATCACCTTTTTTAACACTGGATCAGAAGCTGTGGTTTCACAAATCATTGTAGAAGTGACTGGTAATGCACTTACAGTGGATGCAGGCACTGAAGTGACTTCTGGCTTTCAAGATAATGTTGTGATGACTGAGTCTTCCTGTACTTTATTTTACTGAATTATATTTTATAGCTAAATTATAATCTAAGAGCAAAGTAGTCCATCTTTGCAGACGGTTGCTACATACACTGGCGTGCCTTTTTTAGATCCAAAAATACTAACAAGATGCTTTTGATCTGTGATCAGAGTGAAATGACATCTGTACAGCATTTTGTGGAACTTTTTAATAGCAAAGACTATTGCTAATGCTTCTTTTTCAATTTGGTTATAATTTTGCTCTGCTGGTGTCAGTGATCTGGATTTGTGAACTTTTTTGCCTTTTGGCTGTCATCAGGGAAAATGTAAGAAATGACAGCTTCTGTACCATAATTGGAAGCATCAGAAACTACAACAATATCCATGGATGGGTTGTAGTGTATCAGCAAAAGATTAGAAGAAAATAAGGACTTTACTTTTTGATATCTACCTGACATGCGTCAGACTACTCACATACAACATCTTTTTTCAAGAGATTGTTGAGGGATACACAAACCAAATGAAGTTCAAGAAAAGTGCTGTAGTGGCTAGCCAAGCCAAGGAAAAAGTAATTTTGTTACATTTGTCGTTGATGGCATGTTTTTTTTTATTGGTAGGCTATTTTCCAGGTCTGGTCATCTACCATTTTTGTCAGAAATGAACCAAAGAGATTTGATTTGTTCTTGGAAAAATTCACACTTTTCAGCTTTAACACAGAATCCATATTGTTGGATTCGGCTGAAAACAGAAAATAAACATTGCAAAAGTTCATCTTGATTTGTTCCTGCAACAATGTCATCGATGAATGCTGCAACTCTTGTCAATTTGGTCAGCATGGCATCCATTGTCTGTTGGAAAATGGCTGGTGCTGGTTTGACACCAAAGCTAAGATGGTTAAATCTGAATTCTCTCTTGTGGGTATTGATAGTAAGGAGCTCTTTGAACTCTTTGTCAACTTCCAGTTGAAGAAAAACATCGGTAAGATCAACCTTTGAAAAGCAAATTCTGCTGTTGAGTTTTGTGATGTGCATCCAAAGACTGGTCGAGTAATCAGCACATATCCAGACCTTTCCATTTGGCTTTTTAACAACTGTAATAGGAGAGCTGCCCATGTGGAATAATTAACAGACTCTATTACACCTTCTTGCTGAAGACGTTACAGGTTTTTTTTGTTTTTTTTTTCAATCATATTCAAAGCAGCATGGGGACTGGCCTTTTTTGTCTAAAAATTGGATTAGTATCTGGTTTTAATTTCAGAGTAGCTTTAATTTTTGTACAGCACCCAAGTCCATGTTAAAAAAGTGTCACTAAACTTATTTTTAAAATTGTCTGTGAAATGATTTTCAGTATCAGAAACTGATGTGAGCTTAAATGTATTGAACACAGAGGAATTTCAAAAAGATTAAGTTGTTCTATCCATTCAAGACCAATTTAATTTTGAATTATCTGCAACATAACACATACCAGAAAATATTCTGTTTTGAAAGGAAACATCACAAGTTAAACGAATTGTATTTCCAGGCTCGCTCATTGTTATATGATCTGTTTCAGATACATGTAGCTTTTCAATTTGTTCCCAGGTTGAATGTGATATTAATGTTATGTCTGACACTGTGTGACACTGAGCTATTGGCCCATGGTCAACTCCCAGTCATGGCGCGAAACTATAATATTTCCCTTACCGGTGTTTTGTGGTTGACTCTTAGTCGCTGCCACCAGCCTGTGTCCCGGTCAATCAGTGGTCGTCGCTACCCAGCGGAATCCTTTGGTCAGAGTACCAAGTGGGATGGTTGGTTGATGCTAACGGCTTCACGCCAGCTGCAACTGGTTCAACACCAGCTCTGTCATTCCCAGCTCACTTCCAATGTCTGACTATCGAAGTAACTACTTCAATCTCAAGTCTAACCTACCCACATTGTGATTTTGATCATAGGTAGACAAGATCAAATAGACATCAGGCCATAGTGTAAGATGAGTCTAATTGGAAGTGATATCACACAAGCGTAAGGAAAAGAAGCAAATAAAAACCCAAGAGGTTTAAGTATGTTAAGAGTAACAAATTAACTTATATCCATCTATTATATACAGGAGTGTGTTTTTCTCCCAACCCGTTTTCTTCTTAGGCTAGTTCTGGTCTTCTAAGTCAACTGGTTTAGTTTTTAAGTGCTGGCTTAGCTTCATTTGTCAGTATAACTTGCTATTAGTAGGACAGGCAAAGTCAGAGGTCGTGGAATCTTTTGGTCAGCTTCTGCGAGGCAACACTCTGGTTCCTGCCACTTGAACTGCAACTCCAAAGGCTCCAACTTCAACTACTGACTGTCTCCAACTCTCCAAGGACGTTCATTTATATGGACACCAACCAAAAACCAGTGCAGGGTTAGATGCAGTCTGGGGTTTTCGGTAATTCCCAATTTCTGACAAGAAACCTCTTTGTTGTCTGGCCAGGAAAATTGATTACTTCCCATTTTGGAAAATTAATTACTTTCCATTTTTTTTGGGGGGGGGGATCCCTTCATCCGTGAGGAAAGGTTGTAGGAGATCTATCCTCCCAAACTCCTCCTTTCTCATACTGATACCTCGTACCAAATCCTCATTAAAATTATAATCTAGAATTTTTGTTTACAAAATTCTCGTCCCACTGGCCAAAATTCTTATGAATACCATATGGCCACTTAAAATCTCTCAGATCTGTTGGTCACTTTGCATCTACTTAACCAGCACTTTGTACAAACACCATCAATCAATTGTCAAAGTCTGCTATCTGGTCCCTTCAGGAAGTTAGCATCTACGGGAACCCTTGGCTTCTTGCGAAAAAAAAATAAATTGATAATATCTTTATCTCCAAATCAGCAATGCTTCCGAGATATTTTTCTCATGTCAAAATTTTATAATCAACACATGGTTACTTAACGTGTCAGTACTGATGATGATATCTTGGAAAAATAACAAGGGTAATTCTCTCTACCCCATATTGACAATATTTCGGAATATTTTCTCATGCCAAAACTTTTTATAATTACCATATGGCCATGCCTTACCGGCACTTAAGATGATATCTTGTTCTCAGGTTTTTCATTAATCAGTAATTTTACAAATATCATTAATCAATTGTCAAAAGCTCACATATGGCCTTTTTGTGAGTCCACTGTTTACACCAATTCTCGGGTTTTTTAGAAAAGTAACTCGATCTTATTTTTAATGTAAAAAATAAAAATCTCAGGGTATCTTCTTTTCCGTTCTCAGTATTTTCTTGTGGAATTTTTATGGTTAATTAGTTAATTAATTGCCATAGCTAAATAGTGTCACAACTATCAAACTGGAAACAAACTGGTCTGTTGTTTACAGAAACAACAATATATTTTCTGTGAGATTTGTAATCAACTCACAAATACTGTATGTTTCAGACATTTTCCTGTTTCATTTTTTAAATTTTTTCCAGGTTGAATTTTTGTGTGAAAATCCTTCTTATGTCTGTTTCAGTGACAAATATTGTACTTACATCTTTTTGAATGGGCTAAAACATACCTTATGCCAGTTGCCACAATGCTAATATTTTGAATGAGGTTTCTTTTCGTCACGGTAATTTTCTCACATGTTGCTGGTTATTGATAAATCACTGTTTTTTCTAATCTACATAGTGTCTCTTTTTATGCTTAAAAAATTATTGCATTCAGTGGTGAAGGTCTTTAATGTCTTTGTCCTGTTCCAGTTTTGAAACAAGTCAGGTGCAAACATCAGCATGAATAAACAATTTTAATCCTGCAATTAAAATCAAATATTTAAACTGTTCCTCTGTGAGGAATTTAATGTAAATTTTTGACATTCCCAATTGCTGTGACCAGCACATGTCACATAATTATCAGCGTCATCTTTTGTTATCTTTAAACAATTGAATCGAATATTAAACAAAGAATGTTTTTCACTGAATACTTCACAGAGTTGCTCCACTGTTTCAGTCAAGGTGAAATCTGTAGTTGTAACTCAATTGTATTTTGAGTTATTGTCCTTTATAGAAGGAAGTAAGTATGCACCTGCCCTAACAGGACCCGTGGTGGTGCATTTAACAATAAAACTTATAAAAAAAACAAAATACTAAAACAATATTTAAAGTGAAAATTTTTAGACTAATGGTAGGGGAGATGCTCACTTAGTGAGAGACAAAGGCAGGTTCATGTGAAGCTTTGTGTGGCTACTTGGCTTGAGGAACTCACACAGCAACAAGTGAATAAGAATGTACATGTTCATAACAGACAGATTTCCTTGTTCAATAACTGAGGAGATGTACAATTTCCAAGACACATTTTCACCAAAAAAGTGAACAAAAACTGAATCATACAATAAAAGGGGGTCAGTACAAGGTTCCACTGTACCTTCACATACACAAATACAACACTGAATTAAATAATGCAGATTTCTATGAAAAAAAATTCATTTTGAATATTGTAATTATAAATATATATTTTGATTTGATTGTTGTTTTTATTATGTGCAAGTTTCTGTGTGTAGATTTCAGGTTAAAAACTTATTTGTTATTTTTCAATTATTTCAGTAGTCTATATTGGTTCCAAAATTTTCAAATTATTAACATATTTTAAGATCAAGAATAGTGTATTGTTTATTCAATCTTTGTATCGTAAATATTTTTACTTTTTTTATTTCTGGAAAATAAGATAAAGCTTTTGCACCAATTCATTTAGCACTGTATGAATTCTTATAATTTCTACATAGCTTAATCAACTATTTGGGTTTGTTACTATTTTGGCTGATATATTCAGAGTGATTCATAATTTGCATATAAAAGAATTATAAAAACATAACTGGGTTACTGAACATGGCTTATCATAATTATTTTTCTAAATGTTTGCATGGGCATACTTTCGCTTTTTGCCAAGATTAGTTTTAGAGACTCATAGTGATCTTTTAGGGGCGCAAGCTCTTATTTTTTCTCTCTGAAAAAATACCTACAATAAAACTTGCTTAGTATGCCAGTAATTTTCTTTGTTCAGAAAATGACAAAATGGGTCACTCCTGCTTTTGATATTGGTGAGAATTCAGCCAACAACCAGCCTACCCCTAAGTCTCAGAAGAGGAATTTAAGTTCTGCTTTTGGTAATCATCAGAACATTAATGAACCAGAATTCAATAATTCTGCTTTTCAAAGTCAAGTGGTCAAGAGATCACATGTAGACAACATACTTATGTGGACTGACAAATATTCTCCATCTTCACAGGTAAGCGTCTATTTCTAGTTTCCTTAAATGTTTAGGTACAATCTTTTAAAAACATATTACAAAATTTAAAATTGTTAAAATAAAAATCAGTTTAGAGTAGTAGTCCACTAATAGGATCATCTGAATACATTTTGGCAAAATTTAACAAATGTACCTGCAAAAAAAAAAAACAGCATGTCAAAAGGCGAGGTTTTCTCTTGACACTGTGATTACTGTATACGAGGCAATTTTTATTGTTTTAGAAGGCTATTTTTAGAATTTTAATAAAACCCAGACATATGAAACTGGATTTATACAATTTCATTTTTTTCTCAAGAATTGGCAGCAAAAATATTAAACTCTATTAAATTGTTTATTTACAAGAATAATTTTATATTTGCAACATTATAAAAATATTTCAGTAGAAAATTTAATTTTATAATCATGGTAGTTGAGAAAAATAAAATGCTTTACTTTAACCACAAAAGTAAAATATCAGTGTTAAATGAATCACTCTTTTACCAAGACAAAATTATTATACCAGGAATACGGAAAAGAGAAATGCTAAAATTCATACATAGCAGTCATCTGGGTTTAAAAAAAAATACCAAGAATGAGCCAGCATGTTATTATGGTGGTCAGGAATAATATAAAAGAATCATTAAAAAGACTGGAGCAAGCTGGAATAAAATCAAATAAGTAAAAATGTGAAAATAAAAAAAAATTAAAATAGGCATATTGTATCTGTTAAAGGAATACAAGCAAGTGAGGATAAAATAAAAACCACTAGCAAATTAGAAGTTCCTACTTCAGTGATTGAATTGAAATATATATTGAGCATGATACAGTATTTGGATAGATTCATACCAAATAGGTACATATTAGGACATGTACATTTTGCAATATTCACAGTTCAGCCAACAAGAATGAGGCACTCAAGCTTACACAATACATAATGGAAATCAATTGGAACAGTGTAGCAAAGGAGTCAAATTCAATATGGAGTGTAAGGGACGCAACTCTTTCCGTAGGAAAATGTCTGACACAACGCAAAGCAATGTATACCGAACACGGGTGTAACGGCTTCTGCCAATTTCTCCAAGTGACCTGCTTTTATGGAGCCCAGGCACACCTCATTAGCATGCGTGTAACACGACCTTGCGAGACTGCACGAGACCGTGAATATTAAAAAGCCACGGACGCCATCTTGGACCCTTTCTTTCCTTTCTCAACCCACAAGCCAGACAGACACGAGGGCATTTGGGAGGTAAGCCATTTCTATTTTCACTGCACTCCACCCTGATCTCATGATCACAGAGTTGGCAAGAAGGTGGCGATCGCTTTCGCCGGGTGCTTCTTCGAAGAGGGACGCTGCGAGCCTCATCATCGCTTGTGCTCCCGTCCGTGGTCTGAGGGTCGAAAAACACCGCGTCCCTTGGAAGGCTACTGATATCTGAGTCACTGCTTGATGGAGCTGGCGTGAACCTGAGCGATGCCTCACTGGTCTCAGATTCCAATTCGCTCTCGTCATCCAGCGGTGGTTGCAACTGCGTCGCCGGCCGCAGGTCCTTAACATGACGGGGCACACTGTCAACCCGCACCACCTGCGGGCTGATCACCTCAGTGACGGGTCTGGTTCCGTATTTCGTCGTACACTTGCTGCGCGGGTTCTTAATCCAGATGACATCTCCTTTCTTCAGCCTCTCTCCGGTTACTTTCAATTCGGGCAGCGGGTTGGTCTCTATGCCCTTCACTTTGACGTGGTACCTATGCAATGTGTCGGCTGGCGCCGTAGAGGGTGAGACATCATCCCTCGGGGTCACGTTGTACAAGTAGACCGCCTCAGACACCGCGCAGCCCATCCTAGCTGCGATGGTCTTGACGGTCCTGTGGTTCTGCTCGATGATCCCATTTCCACTCGGTACGTGGGCGCACCGGAACCGTAGATGCACTCCCCAGCCATCCACAAACTTCCCGAACTGCTCACTGGTGAATGCGGAGCCATTGTCGGTTAATATCTCCGTTGGGGGGGGGCACGTTCAAGGAAGATACTGTTTAATTGATGGATGATGGTGGCTGCATCTTGCCGACGCAGCAGTCACCATATTGCAAACCTAGATGGACCGCAATCAATGAGCATCAGGAAATCCTCGCCGTTGTGGTGAGTAACATCTATTGCCAACCGGCTCCAGTGGCTCCTCATGCTCAGCTGCCCTTTCTTCTAGCAAACGGGTGCTGGGTCTATAGACTGGCACGCCACGCAGCTTCCGACCACTCTCCTGACGTCTGTCTTTTGTACTCCTGGGTCAATCAACTTGGCAAAATACAGGGTCCGCTTGACTCCAGGGTGCCCGCTTTGTTGGTGGACTTCTTTGATTCGATTAGATCAAACAGGACTCACGGACGCAGCGGGTTGCACGGGCTCAATAGCTTTCTTAATGGCGTCAAGCCACCTTTGGGGCACCCTCGTTAAACAATCTGCCTTGTTGAGGCTATATTTGACCAAGGACACCTCCATTGTCAGTGCGTACTCTTGCACCAGCTTCACAATCGTGTCAAGCCGTCATCAGATAAGCATCTCACTGGTGGCTTTAGTCCGCACCCTGGCTCTCCCGGTAAGGGTATCCAAGATCCACTTATAGACGCAAGCGGAATCGTGAACAGACGCAGGGTGGTCAACTTCCAGAGGATCGCCAAGTTGATCCCCTTGATGACAGCATCGAGCTCCGCTAGGTTTATGTGCTGGGAGTCCTTTTCTGCATGTAACCAGCAGGCATCTTCCACCACGGCTCCATCGTGAATTATCAATACGCCGGTTGCAAGAGAGCTTGTGTCAACCCACACACCGAGGTCTTGGCTGTCGACGCACCATCTGCCCTGTGCTGGGTCTTCCTTGCATACTCTAGCGAGGACCTCCTTCATCATGGTGTTGAGAGGGGCGTCATGAACTTCGTCATCCCATCCAGTGGTGATGTCAGATGCTCTCCGCTTGATGAACGCCACCACAACACGCAGCCAGCCACCTACAGGAAGGTGCCCAACTAACTTGCTGCACAAGGAAAATATGCTTCACCGCGTGACAACGGGGGGCATGTCTGGGACTTCGTTTCCCCGTTCCCAATACAGAACGTCATCCTCTCCCCAGACCTGCAAACCAAGCACCCGTGCACCATCCTGTAGCCTCTTCGGTTCCTTGCTGAGGAGGCCAAAGTTGTAGAGATGCTCCTTCATGCGCGCCGCAGATATGACTCCCTCGTTCATGTACACGTCATCAATATATGCAGATGTTGCCCGCTGTATGTGCTCATCCTTCATCAGAATGGCATCAACAATCATCTGCATAAATAGGGCCACAGTGATCGGTGCACACGCACTTGAAGGTATGCCTTGCGAAGATCCAGCACAGATACATTTGATCCCGTCTGTCGCCATTCCCTTAGCTTCTCGGTACACACGTCCTCGCAGGCTCTAAAAGGGTCCACGTGCTCGTTCAGTTCCCGATAGTCAAGCACCGGCCTCACCTTTTGTTTGTTGTGCTGGAGAACCGCCATTAGTGGGATCAGGCCCTTCGGGGGCCCCAATTTCTTCTCTGGATAAGGAACCAACCATCCGTTATCAATCCAGGCTCGCAACTCCTTGTATTCCGCACGAGCTCGCGGGGGGATTTTATACTCTGGCACACTGTTGTACAGCTTCTCTGGCGGTTGATTGTCCGACCATTTCCAGGATACCGTCCAGGACTTTGTGCGCTGGTCGAACTCCGCACGAAAGTCAGGCCGTTCCAGCTCCATTGCTGCACCTAGAGCAAGACCAGTTTCAGTGAAACGCGCCCGACCCTCTTCGTCAACATTGACGCCACCCAATTTTTTGATGACATCCATTCCCAGGAGCAGATCATAGCCGAGCAGCTCTCTGTCCACGACCAGGGCTTGTACGGCTACTGCAGGCCCAAGGGGAGAAGGCTGGCGCTGTAGCTTACTCCCCTTTGCCTGTTTCCCGGACAGCTTCTTGCTACATGGCCCAGCTTGTCGCACCTGTAGCAACGCATACATCTTCGTGTTCCTCGGTTATGCGTATCCTTCGCACCGCTTTGTCTTCGGCAGTCGGTTCAGTCTGCCAGATTTATAGCCCCTTGTGTCCTCAGTTGGCAGTGCGGGTGCTTCCGCAGCTGCTGAGACTGGCTTCGGGTCGTCCTTCAGAATATTCTGGGCTCTGGCCAGTAACGTGTCTAGCCCCAGCTTATTGAGCCTTGACGATGCTCGTAGCAGTCGACTGGCGTTGTCTGGGAGTCCTGCCAGAAAGGCGCATCCTAGGATTTGGTCGCTTGCTCCACGAACGGTGCAGCCAGCTTCCTCAAATCGCCAGAAAGACATCTACCGTTTATCTGGCCTAAGCCGCTCGTGAACTGCCTCCAGGCGACAAAGGGGTCCACACCGAATGCCGATAGAGCCTGCTTAATTTCTTCCAAGTCTGCGTCATCCCTGAGCTGCTGATATACAGCGTAAGGTCCTTTGGTGAGCCTTAAAACATAAAGAGACATTTGTACCAAATAGGATAGATGAAAACAATGACAAAGAAAATGGGAAATGAATACTACTTTGTTATGGATGTTCAAATTTACAAAGACACTGGAATTGTTACTTCAGTAAATCTGAGAGAATGTGCAAACTTATACAAATCATAAAAAATTAAAATATAACCATAAAGAAATATTTTTACCAAATAGAACAGATGAAACAATAACAAAGAAAATGAGAAATGACTGCTACATTGGTACAGATGTTGAAACTTGCGTAGATACTGGAATTGTTATATCAGCAAAGTAATCATAAACACTTGAAGTATGACAACAGTAAGGAGACGTTTATACCAAATAGGACAGATGAAAAGGACAAAAAAAGTGAGTAATTAACAGTTCATTGTTAAAACATTAGGTAGAAAAATTCAAAGGCCTAAATATTTGATGGACTATTTACATAATATAATGAAATGAAAAAGTAATTTTATTTTTGAAAGAAAGACGCAGAGTTGGTAATGAACCATTTTGTTGATAGTATCATGTTTGTTAAATTCTTCTTGTTTGATTCTTGTGTAAACGTGCTACACCTTATGTTAAAAATACATTGAGGCTGACACAAAACACCACTTACATTTTTGATTTGATATGAAGAAACTTTCTGTTTCAGATTTTTATTCAACAATTATTTTGCTTTGTGGGTGTGAAACATGAACTACTGCTTGTTATATTCATTAGGAGTCTACTATATGGTGGACAATGGTAATTAGTTCAATAGAAAATATAATAAATTGAAATACAAGGAAACTAATGTATGAAAATCCCACTTACAAACAACTTAAAATGTTGAAGTTTTCTGAAAATTTTTTACCCCAACCCTCTTCTCCAAATCAATATTTCACTGAGCACACATCAAAATATTGATTTTGGGAAGTGGATAAGAGCAAGAATTTTTTAGTATCTTCCTCATAAAATTATTTTCTAAATTATGTATATATGTGTCATTCCATGTCAAATCAACAATCATCATCAACACAGATTTTTTTCAAATTTGGTACAGATATAGAGCTTCATGATACAAATTGAATGGTGCCTATTTTACATCTCTATGTCAAAGATAATTGCTAAAAAGGTGAATTTTGGAAAATAGTCACAAAGTTTAAATATCAATATCTCAGTTTTTTCCATTTATAAAGCTAAATTATATAGCATTTTAAAGTATTTAGATAGATCTAAAATGTGATCTATTTTATTTATTTACTTTTTTTCCTTTTTTTTTTCTTTTTTGTCTAGTAAACTAATTTGACCTTTACCTTAACATTTAACCTTTAATTTCTAAAAAAAACTATATCTTAAATTTTTTAAAAGTTTGACAACAAACTTGTCTACCTTATGGCAAGATATGTAGGAAATTTTGTGGGGGACTTTTGACTGTGGCCTAGACTACAAGGGTTTTACAGAGATAGGCCAAATTCAAAATGGCAGATTTTGACATTTTCATATCTCTCAATATGGTCAAGTTGTATATCTTTAGAAAGCTCTTTTAATGCTGATTAATATTCACATAAGAACCATGGTCCTAAAATCAGCAGAATTTGTGGTTAAATGTTGACCAATTCAGTTGCACAAATTGATAAAATTTTTATAATGTGAAGCAGCACCATCAGAGAAATAGATCAGCCTTTTTATTTTAGAATTAAGGTTTTTTTTTTTAATTTCAGTATTTCTATATGCTTTCTTTTGAACAAATGGACAGCTACTGTGTCATGCTTAAGACAATCTGATAAAATTACAAAATATGCACCAACTCTTTGTAGTAACAGACAAATGGATGTAATGTGGTTTGAGCATTATTCCAGTGGGAGCATTGTGCAGCATCCTGCAAAATAAAGTAATAATTCTTGGCAAAATCTGCAATAATCATGACATCACCATCCATGAAAGAACTTTTCTTATTAGAATAAAATTTTGACTGCTTTTTGGCAATGAAATCATACTTCTTCAAGGTTTCAATAAATTCCCCTGCAGATTGTGATGCAGTTTGCAATCTGGTTCTATCAGTTGATAGCCACTGTTTGTAAATCAAATTATTTATTACATTTTTATTTAGAATTTATTTTTTATATATAAAACAAAATCTTCCATCAGAATGCTACAAGTTGCAGTTAGATTTTGTGTCATTGCATGTAACTGCGGCTATGCTTTGGTGGTAATCTGCTAAATGATATTGTTCACCTTGAGTTAGTGTACCAAGATGAGCCCCCTACAATCATCAAGTTTAATATTTTGATGTATTGTGCAAATGCTGACACAGTGTGTTCCAGCACTACTTGTTAGGATACATTCTTTTAGTCAGAGCTCAGCAATTTTGAAAAACTATTTTTGTTTGGATTCTTTGATTTTGCTTCTTTCAGGTTAGAGTATAAGATATTTTTGTTCTTGAATTCTTCTACCATTCTTTAAAACTGTCTTAGAGTAATTTTTTCCAGGCATCACTCTGCTGACTTCTTCACAGCACTATAACAGCACGACTTCATCAATTGTTTCTTGTAGGAATCTACATTTTCATGTATTTGGTAGAGTTAATATTCTTTGTTCACTTAGAAGTTTTTGGCTTGTCAAATTGTTGTGGTGACAAATTCCATTTTAATTTTTTGGGTAATCCAGCTTTTGTAAGTATTATCAAAATTTGTACTTTTTGGGAGCTCTTCACTAACTGAAAACTTTTTTTTTTAATTGTATACTAATTTCACTTTCATCAGTTGATGAGAAATTTTAGGCAAAATTAGTTTAATTTTTTTTGTACTGCTCGTTTAATTTTTCCTACATTTTTTTCTCTCAGAACTGGTTTGTTTTTCAAGTTTTTGATGCTTGATTGGCAATTCACCAATCATTGAGAGTGACTTGCAATTCATTTTCAGTATTCACATAAATACTATAAGACTCTGCCTGGTCTTCAGCTGATGTTAAAGTACTTTCAGAAAACTTAGGTAACACTGTTGATTTTATTCAAAAATGGGTGCAAATTTTTTTTTTACCGGGGATCAATTTAACTTTTTATTTTATCAACAAAAACTAAAAAAAAAATTTTGTGCGTTTAGTGTACCTATTAAAGGTGAATGAAAATTTGTTAACCACTGACATCATTTGTTGCATATTTTCATGTTATTTTATGTAATCTCAACATTAATTCATGACACTTTTTTAAAATAATTATTTTCATTATGCCATTTTTTTCATATAAAAATATATCTGTTGCATCATAGAAATTTAAACAAAATCAAAAATAAGGTTGTTTATTTTCCACCAGACTGATCAACATTTGAGCACAAACAACACAAATTCTGATTCTTATGTGAATATTAATCAGCATTGAAAGAGCTTTCTAAAGATATACAACTTGACCATGTCGGGAGATACGAAAATGTCAGCATATTGTGGCAGATGCCAAAATCTGCCATTTTGTATTTGGCCCAACTCTGTAAAACCCTTGTAGTCAAGGCCATGGTCAAAGGTCTCCCACAAAATTTTGTACATATCTGTCATAAGGCAGACAAATTTGCTGTCAAATTAGTTTATTTGACTTCTAAGCAACAAAAAATAAAAATAGATCACCTTTTAAATTTATCCAAGTACTTTAAAATGGTATATAATTTAGCTTTGTAGTTGAAAAAACAACTGAGATAATGATATTTAAATTTTGTAATCTATTTTCCAAAATTCACCTTTTTCCAATAGTCTCTGAAACCCTAGAGATGTAAAATAGGCACCATTCAATTTTGTATCATTCAGCCAATTTTTTTTAAAAATCTATATCAGTGATAGACTATTGTTGATTTGATATAGAATGTCTCATGAAATTTAAATGTCTCTGGAAAAAATTTAAATATTATTGAATAATTTACTGGAAAACTTAAGATTAATGTTTTGTTATTAATTCTTGTTTTTTTAATTGATTTTGGATTTATCCTTTATGATATAAATAAATGAAAATAATATTTTGGCACTGTAAAACAAATTAAATAATTTTAAAGAACACAATCATATTGTAATATATTCTGTAAAAATAATTACAAATCTTTTTTTAGTATGATCTTGCTGTTCACAAGAAAAAAATTCAAGAGCTTGAAACTTGGCTTAAGAATAATTTGAGTGGTAAAAAGGTAATTTTCTTTTTTAATTATTTCAAATGAACTTTAAAAAAGTATTTTTAATTTCTGAAGATTATTATAGTTATGTTTTATTGCATTATAAGTGATATTTTTTTGTACCAATTGTAAAGATTATTAAGTGAGTAGTTCTAAGTAACAAAAAATAATTCTTATGGTTGTTTGGTAGTAGAAAATTATTAGTATGTCATAAAACTATATTAAACTGTTATGTTTTGCCATTAAATGTTGTTTTGAAACAATTGTACTAAGTTATGAATTATCTTTTGTTTATTATATGAAACTCTTTGATCTTTACAACATTAAAAAGTTTATATATTGTTAAGTTTACTATTTACATTATTCGGACTATTGTCTACATCTTTGTCACCATATTTATTACAACATTTCGGCTGTTGTACGCTCCGGCCTTCTTCAGGTGGTTGGAATGTTGAACTGAAAGTTAAGTTTAGTTATACCAATATGTGCATCTAATTTATGTATTTATCTTTTCAGCCTGCACCTGTACTTCTCTTAACAGGACCAGCGGGTGTTGGCAAAACCACTGCTCTCAGAGTTCTTGCCAAAGAGCTAAAATGTCAAATCCAAGAATGGGTTAACCCTATAACTGCTACATTCAATCCTGATTCTACTATGATTTCTCACTCAGGTAATATTCTATTTATACTTTTAAATGTATATCCTTTTTAAAATTGTGAAAATACAATCTGTTTCAATTTGTTTGGCTTTCAATTAGATTTAGAATTAAATGTATGATATATAGTTACTGTAATGAGCCAGTTTTTTGTTTCTAGGACACAACTTAAGAAAAAGTATCCACTCGTTAAAAAAGGACTGGAGTTGGGACTAATTTTTGTTGATTAACATTTATTAGACCATCTTTTTTCTACTAATAACATTTGTTAGAATTTAAAAACCTTAAATCAATTTGGAAGTAAGGTCCTGCTCATAAATATAGTGTCAAATCAATCTCTGATTATTTAAAGAATTATCTTTCCTCTGTTTTTATTTACAAATATCAATTTTGAAATTTCTTATGTCATTGATTTCAAAATTGATATTTATAAATAAAAACAGAGAAAAGATAATTCTAGAAAATAATTCATCACCCACAAGGATGCAGAGATGTTTTTTCAAGACTCCATTTTCAGTCTGATCTGGCTCTAGTGCAGATAGAGGATAGAAGGAGGGGTCAAATGCTTACTGGAGCTGTACTGGGAACAGACCCTTTTTCCAGCATCTTTAGTGATGGAGCATATGTACGAGTTCCATTTGAGATCTGTGTTAACTTGTGACTTATCGGGAATTGAACCTGAGACCTTCTCATAATAAATTGTAGGTTGGTCTAATTTAAATAAGACTGTTTCTGTCAATCAGGAGCAGGCTTGGGATTGTAGCAAGCACTACTTAAGACACACACAAATTTGTTCAGTTGTAAAAAAAAAAAGGAAAAAAAAAGTCATTTGCCGAGGGAGGTGGTAACAATCTGAGCTATTGGATTAACTCTGTGTCAGTACTCATTTCACAAATTTGGTAGCAGAGCATAGTTCCAGAAAACAAAAAAATATGGCTTCAAAAATACTTACTCCACCTGTCTTGAACCCAGAAAAGTATGACTCCTGGAGGAAAGAAATGAAGTTCTGGGTGATGGCTACCACTCTAGAAAAGGCAAAAAGAGCTCCAACCATATTTTTGTCCTTAACTGGAAAAGCTTGTGAGGCTATCCTTGAAATGGATTCTGAAGTCTTCAACCAGGAGGATGGTATGACAACCCTCTATGCCAAGCTGGATAATTTGTTCAGAGTTGATACAAACTTGGCTGCTTTAATGGCATATGAATCATTTGAAAGCTATTCTTGACTCAAAGATATCTCCATAAATGACTACCTTATAGAATTTAACCATCTAATTGCCAAGTTGAAGGAATTCAAAATATGTTTGCCAGAACCAGTTTTGGCCTATCAAGCCCTGAAGAGTGCTAACCTCTCTCCCAAAAAAAAGGAAAGGCTTGTTAAAGCTACAGTTGAAGTATTGACACTAGATGCAATGTCAATACAATTGCGGAAAATAATGGCAAGCATGGGTGTCTCCAACAACTCCCAGACAAGATCTAATCTGATAAAAAGGAAAACTAATGTTGCTATTCTGGATAACAGTTACATCAAACCACAGGAGGAAGAAATATTTTTTGCCAATAAATTTGGTAGCCATCAAGTGTTTAAATCCAAAGAGAACAGAAAAAGTCACATAGGATATAGATACAACATCAAGTCTCCAAATCATAAAGGAAGAGTCAACCCACCTTGACGTGATGGTAGGCCCTCTAAATGTGCTATCTGTGGATCATTTAAACATTGGGCTAGAGACTGCCAACACTTTGAAGAAGAGATAGACAGTGCTGTACATGAGGCTAATGTCGTACTCATGAGCCAGTTAGGTCATGAACCAAAAGTGTCTCGAACAACCCTACTTGGACAGACAATTGGTGGTGTTGTGCTGGATTTCGTCTGTTCACAAACAGTCTTTGGTAAGACATAGTACGAGTGATGAGGAATAAAGTTAGGAGAACCAAAGGATGCAGCAAATTCAGGTTTGGCAATAGTGGTGTTTTGCCATCTCTCTTTTATGTGGAACTGCCTTGTGTGCTTGGTGGTAAAAATGTAAAAAGACACTATAAAATTGTTTGGTACCATGCAGGAATTGTTCTGCACAGATTCAGGATACTATTATGTCCCCCCTAACAAAGGCTCCATCACAGAAGGAGTGTGCTGAAATACTACTTATCAGTGTAAATAAAAAAAGTAGGAAGGAAAAGTTGAAAATAGCTGAAAAGTTACACCGCCAATTCAGCCACCCCAGTGGTTTAAAATTGCCTTCATTGGCAAGGAATGCTGGTATAAGAGACAGGGAATTCCTTAAAATCCAGGAGGAATTTCCATTAACATGTGACATTTGTTTAACTTACAAAAAAGCAAAGCCAAGACCCATTGTCAGATTCTCATTAGCCACACAGTTCAATGAGCAGGTTGCAATGGATATTAAAGACATTCAAGGTGTGCAAGAAAATGGGGGGAAAAAAAACAACTTCTTGCGAACCTGAAACGAGCGCGCCTTCTTGCGAACCTGAAACGAACGCCTTCTCTTCCGAATGAACACTTTACGACAGCAAATGAGCAAAACGGCACCTAAGACTGCTGCCGACGGGCGACCGACTGCAACGGCTTTTGTCACCCAAGAAAAGACACCAAACGACTCGTGCGTCTTCTTCTTGTAGTCTTTGGTCGAGTCCATTATGGTACTCCAAGGTGTGCCCGGCGACAACACACACACGCAGTTCGAGGACGCTTCCGCGCATGCTCGCTACACTCCTCCCTGATCTTGAGATCACACAAATGGCAATGTGGGGCAGGCCGTTTCTGCCTGGTGATCCGTCTCAGTGGTATGGTCTCAAGCGCTTCCTCAGTGGTGCTCTCTTCAGATGTCTCGCTGAGCTCATCCCGCATAGGTTCATCAGGCGCGCTACTCTCTGAGGTGTGCTCTTCCTGTGATTTTATATATACCATCGGGTCTTCATCATCATCAGAAGAAGAACTAATGTGATTGCTGACGGAATAATCCTTCCTGCATGCTGGACGCACATCTTTTATGTGGCGCAGTATTCCATCAACAGAGATGGAGTGGGGACTATTAATTTGTGTCACCGTACCCTTGTTGAACTGTGTCGTACACCTTCCGTGCGGATTTTTCACCCAGACAGTCTCTCCTACCGTATAAGGATTGGCAACTGTGTCGTCACACACCAAAGCTGCATCGATACCCTTAATGCAGACCCTGTAGGTGTAGATTGTATTCGCCGGTGCAGTTGAAGCTGTTTTATTGTCCTTTGGGGTAACATTGTGCCAATATACAGCTTCCAAAACTGAACACCGTGTTCTCGTCACAATGCACTTCTCCTCACTCAATTGCTGGTATACAGCATATGTGCCACCTGTCAAACGCATTGGGATAACACACTCAATTTGCTTCACACCGCTCAACTGACATATTAGTTCCGCCTTCTCCAACCATTCCACTACCGACTGTCCAGAATTGCTTCCGTTGAACAGTGGTATCAGCTTCAGGTCGAAGGCCATAATGCCGAAATAACTTGTGCGAGAGAACGGGGGGAAAAAAAACTTCTTGTGAACCTGAAACGAACGCCTTCTCTTGCGAACAAACACTTTATGACAGCAAACGATCAAAACGGCACCCAAGACTGCTGTCGACGGACAACCGACTGCAACGGCTTTTGTCACCCAAGAAAAGACACCAAACGACTTGCGCGTCTTCTTGTAGTCCTCGGTCGAGTCCATTATGGTACTCCAAGGTGAGCCCGGCAACAACACACACACGCAGTTCGAGGAAGCTTCCGCGCATGCTCGCTACATAAGGTGCTCCATATGATCAATCATGGCACTAGGTATAGTGTTGTGGCTGAAATCTTAACAAAGAAAGCTCTTCCATTATTAAATAGTTTTTTAAATATTGGATTTCTTATTTTTTTTCTGTCAATGGAAGAGAGTTTGATAACCAAGAATTTTGAGACATGGCTCAAAATCTAAATGTTGTAAGAACAACTGCTGTTCAGTCTCCCTGGAGTAATGGGTTATGTGAGCATCATAATTCTGTTCTAGGAGATATGGTAATTAAGACGTTGGCTGGTGTTAAGTGTAATTTTGAGGTGACTCTTCGGTGGGTCGTTAGTGCAAAGAATGCATTGCACAATGTGAATGGATACAGTTCAAATCAGTTGGTGTTAGGTAGGGACCCAAACATTCCTACACTACTAAATAATAGACCACCTGCTCTGGAAAGGATATCCACAAGTGACCTAGTTGCCAACAATCTAAATGCAATGCATGCTGCTACAAGATCATTTGTTGAAAGTGAGTCTTCTGAAAAAATAAGAAGAGCCCAGCAACATCAAATATGATCAGCATTTTCCACATAAATATAATGGTGATCTAGTATATTTCAAGAGAAATGAATCAGAAAAATGGATGAGCCCAGGAACAGTTATTGGATGGGAGGCTAAGCAGGTCCTAGTAAAACATGGAGGAACATATGTAAGAGTATATCCCTGTCGGCTATCAGATCAAACAGCCAGTAGTTCACAGTGATTCACTGTTAGAAATCCAGAGGTGGTACATGGAAATATTACATTCCAACTCAGGATGACAAAAGGAAGAATATCTAATGCCAGAAGAATCTGGTAACAATGTCGATATTAATCCCCCAACAAATGAAGCATTACCAGAAAAGGTTATGAAACCAGTAAAACGGGTGAATTTACCTAAACCAGAGCAGTGCAAGCTATATTCTGGTTTCCTGAAAAAGGAGGGAATGAAAATAAGTAACCATACAAGTCTCCCATCCTGTTCCTTTACCATTGTACATAATTCCCCCCCGCAGTGTTCAAACTTGATTCACCATTAGCACCACCAATAGGAGCTTCTCTAGAGGTAGTTCAGAAGAGAGGTGCCCACACAAAAAATTATTTGAACAAAAAAGGAAAATTTCCCTTAAAGGAAGACATCTGACATATGAATTAGGACTTTGAAAAAATTCTACTACCACAGCACAGGAGAGACCTGAGAGTCTTGCAAAATTTAAAAAAAACAAAAGTGTAGAGGATCCAAAGAATTTTCCTCAGGCTCATAGAATATTGACAGTGATTTATGTAGGTCCAGGCACACGGCAAGTCTGGGATATGTTGAAGGAGGCTAATTGTTCCATCAAAATATCTCTCCTACTGGTCATGATAGAAGATAAATCATGTAAAAAAAAAAAAAAATGAAACCATTTTCTTTTGATATGATCACCCATTTCCCTGAATTATTATATAGGACAGTAAAGCTAACTTTCTTTAGGAACCAGCAGATGCTAACAATACAACCAGAACTGATGGGTTCTGTGTTTGAGAATTAGTAGTAAGGACACCATTAGGTTTTTTTGCTACAGATGATTAAATTATAGATAGACTAGTGGCATAAAAATGACTAAATCTAGATAGACTAGTGGCACAAAAGATACTAGAATCTAGAGCTAAGCTGGCCTCCTTGATTAACAAGGACCAAGCTTATTTGAACGGATTGGTCTTGTAAGATACTCAGTTTGATCTTAGTTGCAGGTAATCTGTAACTGCAAAGGAATCTTTTGAAGTAGAGGGCCAAGTTGTGCATTACATACATCTGTGCCCTCATCATTTATCATTTTTCAGTTCTGCTACTCCCATCCACTAAACTAGTTGATCTAGAGCAACTTCTGTTTCATCCCCTCTGTGTAGCAAGGTCTTCTGCTTCCATCCATCTGAGGGCAGCCTTAGAATGCTGACCATAAAGACATATTGACACATTTTGCAATTGCAATTCTTTGACCAGATGGGTGCATGGGATGACGAGAATGACAGCTTCTGAAAGATGCCAAAGCAGCTTTCCCTTTAAGGAGTGTGAATTTGCTGAGGGGTAAGACTGCCATGTGCTCCTTCTACTGTAAATGTTGTCATGCATTGAAAAGTTCTTTCTCGGGTACAGGATGGCCTCTCTGAGAACCAGCTGTATTTGAGAAAGCCATTATATCAGGTGTCAGTCAGGTGGCAGTTCATGATGATCAAGGTGCTCAGTTTGACAAATGGAGAGATTTGCTCCATATAGCTTTAGACACCTGATACAAAATGCTTCACTGAGGCATCACTCTCCTGGCTGATGATTTGGAATGCACTCTGAATTGTTAACTGGCAAAAGGCAGTTCTCTGGATCTGTGGGAATATTTTGCTTTTATTTTAGATTTTATTTTATTTTTCTTTGATTAGTTCTCGCTGTATTTTTTGCCCAGTTAAATTACTTTTCTGCCAATTGTTAGACTCTGTGAATGGTCCCATACTAACACACATTGTCTTTGTACATAAATCTCATTTCAGTCATGGGCACTGTTTCATTTTTATCTAAATAAAAATCTTGTCTCATTCCTTCCCATTTGTTTTGTAAATATTATTGTAAATATAGAGTATTAGCCTAGAATTTCATAGAGAACCTGTATTGTTTTGGTGATTATGGTATGTATATGTTTGTATAAATGTGGTATTATGGTAACAAGAATATTAAAAGTATGTTTGGGTCAGTAAATGCAACTAGCTAAATTAAAGATAGAATAGTGATGACCAGTCTCCTCCATTCCCCATTTTTGACCTTGTGCCACATTTTGTATATTATTACAAATAGATATTCATTCCCTCAAATTGTAACAAATATCCCACCTCAGTTGAATGAATGAGTGTACTCATGTCCCTCCCCTACCCCTCTTTATGTGGCCTATAAATACAAAATACATATAAACATTTATAATTGTTTGCATTTTATATATATATATATATATATATAGTTTTAAGATGTGCAATATAAAATTGGTTAAAACACTCAATATCAGGAATAGTGTATGTAAATATAAAAGTGGACATTGAAGTCAACACCCAGTGGCAACAGTCTGTTTCATGCTTATATTGTAGTGTTCAAACAGTTATTTTGGTGAGCAGTAACAGCTTTGTTTATTAATTACTTAATTTATTTACTTATTTATTGGTTTGGATTCATTTATTTTACTTATTTTTGCCTATTTTATTTTTTTATTTATTCTTGTTCATTTTTAGTTTTCAATTTTTAAGTACATAAAAAGTGTTTTTATGTCTGCATTTTGAGAGGTATTCTGATCATTTAGCAGTTTGTGCTGATCTGGGAAGGTAACTATAGCTATTTCTCCTCCAGACAGAGTTTACACTTTTTGGATTTATTGTTGTAGGTTGATGCTGTTTCCTATTTTACATTATATATTTGGATTGATTTGGTTTATGTTCTTAATTTCCTAGATATGCCTAGAGATCATTGTGCTGTTTACATATTTACTATTTGTAAAGGATGTTTTGTTTGTGTAGTTTCTTTGTTTCTATAGTGAAGAAAACGGCGACTTACCTTGTCAAACTAAGCAACAATGCGTCACGTGTATCCTACAATGGAAAAGAAAATTACTTACCAAAAAAAAGGGCACGTATTCCGCATGACATGCTAAAGACAAAATATTTAGATTAAAAACAAGTCCGTTGCAGGAATCTCTATAAAAGTATTTTGTTATGCAAAATACTTGGCATCCTCTCCCAGTTGTCAATGAATGAAAAAAACTGCTCGGCCAATAAAATCAGTTGGTGTTCTCGAACCAGGAGGAATAACTGATGTATTTTGGCTACCGCATTTGTCAGCGAGTGAGTTATTTTTCTGACTGGTTACGTGCATTGGGATTTGTGAGATAGTACCTGCGAATCAAGTTTTCGGCATTTCTTTCTGTCCCCGATATTCAAGACTGAACTTACAGTGATTTGTTCTCTGTGTTGTGAAATTAATCTGCGACAAACATTTCCTTTGCTTTCAGAACGCTTAACGTTTCCTGGGTCCTCCACTTATATATATATTTTTTCTTTATTACCTGCTGATTTTACAGTAGCTTAGTATATTACATTGTTCTGCAAGTAATTGCCATTTAAGGGACATTCGTTCTTTGTTCTGCAGTTATATGTGGGCTTGATTTGTGCAGGTGGTTTCTTGGTTGTTTTCCCGTTGTACTTTTTTGTTATTGGTTTCATGTTCTTGGTGCAACTGTAGATGATTTTTACTGATGTTTTTGTTGAATATCTTGTGGAGAGTGCTGATGCAGGGAAGTGTTTGCATATGAGCTTAATCAATGTTTTTCCTACATTTGTTTTATGTTTTTGTTGTATACTGGGTTGAGCAATGTGATTTTCTATTCCTATTTGGCTCTTATCAAGTGATCCATGGTCAGTTTTTCTGAATATTGCAATAATTTTGTCAACGCATATCTGGATAATTTACAGTCACAATATATATCAGGCTACTATTTCTTGGTATTTTTTATCTACTGTTTTAGCCTAGTTTTCATCCAGTATGTTTATATCCATTTCATAAGGACTTGATCAGGGTTTACAATCTTGCATTCCAAATTTGCTTAGAATTTTTTTCTATATAATTGACTCAATTCAATTGAATTTTTTTTTAATGTGAATTGTATACCTAGTTCATTTAATCATTTTTGTTACATTGATTAATGCAGAATTACAATTTGCAAACAATGAGGATATCATCCACCCAAATATCTAAAATTAGTATTTTATTCAAAGTAATTTTATGTAAATACAGGAGTTTGATAAGGTGTGGGAGAGAGCCTGGCCAGTTTAATGTGGGTAATATGATAATCCAATTTTGCCTACTTTGAGTCTGTATAATGAAGTTTTTAGTCACCATACAAGTTTTTCATTGTTTTTACTTGTAATAAAATAACCTTATTGCCATCAATCAGGTATATAAGTATATGGTTTTTACATCCATTTGGTGAACAGACAAATTTTGTTGAATAATTAATTGCACTAAAGTACCTACAGATGATAAGTGTGCTTTCAAGGAGAAAGTTTCATTATAATCTATTCTGGGCTTTTGTGAGTAACTTTTGGCAACAAACCAAGCATTGTATTGTTTGTTGCCGTTTTTATTATTTTTATCGATTTCCAAACCGATTAAAACTCTTGTTGGAAATCGGGAGTGTAGTTAATTCATATGTATCATTTATTTTTAGAGCAATTCATTTCATATGGCCTCATGCCATTTTATAGCTTTGATGTAAGTATTGGGTATATATTTTAAAGAACAGCAAAAGTCTATAGTGTGAATTTTTAATACTGTAATTTTTAACAATGTAATCTTTAAGTAATAAGACATTTTTTGCAACCTACAAGGCAATCTTCTGTTAGACATTTCCCTATTGAGATTATTTTCGGTATTGTTGGTTGGATTATCTGTTTGTGTAACTTTTTTTCTCCTCACAAGTATTTCTTTTCAAATAGTTGGGATGTAATGTTGCGCTTTATTCAACTGGAATTAAAACAAAAAATTTTCAGTAAATTTTACTCACCTTACTGTTTTGACCTTTTTAGTTTCTGGAATATATATATATTAGATAGGCAGTACTCATCATCTATAAAAATTGCCTTTTCATATTTAGTTTCCAATTTCTTTCTGCCTTGTTATAGGCATAACAACCTATAAGAAAATAAACCATGATTAGACCTGAATAGTTATTGACAAATCAAAGTGTCCATTTGAGACCATCCAATCTGGCCAGCTAGATCACAACAAAAAAGATCTATCTTATTAGCCCATTTGTCGAGTAATATTGTACCTTGTACATGTTTCACTATTTATATTTGATTCTTCAGTAATTTCCATACCATCTACAATGTCATGTAGTTTTAAAATATCTTTTATATTATGATGTCTAAGAATTTCATGCCATTGTTTTAAGCTATGTGGAGCAGTTTTGGATGATATTGCACTATTTTGATAGTACGAGGAACCATCTCTTTTTATGTTGAATTTTTTTACAAGTAAAACAAAGCTCCAAATACTTATGGCCAAATTTTACAGAAGCTCCATTTTCAGCAGTGGCTTGGACAGAGAATATATTGTTTATATGTAGGTTTTGTGGGGGACCCAAGGTAGCATGCAGTGTTGGCTATACGAAAAGGTGGCCTTGTGCCAGACACTACCTACAACTACCGAATCTACTCACAAAGTAAAAAAAAATAAAAAAGGATAGAATAAAAATGACTGTTTTCAACACGTGCATCAAAGGGCAAAAAATAGGTAGCCAGGAGGAAACGACGAAAACGAGTCTGGTGGAAAGCAAATATAAAACTTTATTTTAATAACAAATAATCTTGTCTCAAACAGTGGAGACTATCAGAAAAGGTAAGGACTGTTCTTAGCCTGTAGGCAGATTGTATAATGTAGTGACTAGTAGAATGTTAATGTTCCGCACCAAAACAAAAATCAAAATCGCTAAGGCAGGAAAAGTTTCTTCAGAAGGAAGGTTCTGGAATATTGTCTTCTTGTACAAAAGGTGTATGCATACACAATAAGGAAAAATACTCACTGCGAGGTTTAATAATGTGTGTGTAATATTTTTTTTTTTTTTTTTTTAACTGGTTCGTAAAGGTTAGAAATCAAAAGAAGTGTATGAAAAGTTCATCAATCTTCATTGAAGAAAATTCTGCATTCCCTGGTAGTGAACAGAGGGAAATTCGAACAAGTTGTTCGCTGAAGGACAAGGAATTAGTCTTAAGAGTGTGATGCCGACAGTGTCGTAGTAGTGAATGGAGGAAAGTTTAAACATGTTGTTTGAAACAAGTTACAATCACAGGAAAAATATTCGGCATAATGAACCAAGGAGTCACTAGGAAATTTTTGGTTAATTAAGATATTCCGGCCCGCGTATGGGTAAAGGGGGCACGAAATAAATGAGTCAACCTTCTTCTTCTGGAAACAGGCTGCGACCGACTTGAAAAACAAAGTTTGTCAGTAACGTCAGAGAATGCGCGGGAAAACTTCAAATTCTGATTCTAGCTGGAATCAGCAGTAGCCAATAAACTTCCTCATGTCGGCGACAAATGGTGTTGTTTACTACTATATCTGGCCAAATGTGAAAGGAAGGGGTGCAATACGTGCACGCACAAAAATAGGTGGAATCCATGCACGATTCCACATAGGGATATAAAAAGCATCCTTTAAAATATAATTTTGCATATTTCCTTGTGTAGCTGTTAAAGTAACTTTTTTATGTCAATGCTCTACTGCCAGCTCTATTTGATGATTTTCTGGATTAAAATCACTACCAAAACTAATAAATTTAGATTCATTAGTAAGAACATGAGTCATGGCTCCACAATCAACAAGTAAACTGTTTATGCTAGAAATGGTGTCAAATCCAATTGAAAATAAATTAATTTTTATTTTCTGAAAAATGTTCAATATTTTTATAAAATGGGCTTTCTTCTTGCTTTTGGACTGCATACTTTTATGTCTATGTTTGTCATGTGCATGACAATATTTTGACTGGGTGAATTAGAATTATATTGCTTTGAGGTGAGATCATTTATTGAAAAATTCTGATTTTTACGTCAACATCTTGTGCTTTTGTGGCTTGCTATACATATAGCAATTGTATAGCAAGTGGGTACATTTTCAGTATTATTTTCTTCAATTATCTTTACAGTTTCTTCAAAGCTGCTACTTTAAATTAACTGAATGTTATTTTGTTTTTCTGAGTAATAACCGTTGTCAACAATTTAAATTCAGATGGAAGGCTTTTCAAGACCATGGCTATTAGCAAGTTGTCACTTATCACTTCTGATGTTTTTAATAAGGTTGCAGCATTTTCAGTTTTAATAATATAATCCTTAATACTTTTGCTATTTGTTTTCCGTATGAATATTGAGTATTGAGGAAAATTATTTTCGGTTTACCCTTTGATAAATAATGTTCTCTCAAAATTTGCAGTGTTTTTTTACCATTGTCATTGACTTCTCTCATAAGAGACACACTTCGGTCATCAAGAAATTGAATTAACTCTATAAGTGCCTCTGCGTTCTTTTCATGGTAATCTTTGTCATTTGGACAATTGTATTTTCGGTATTATTCACAAGATAATCTTGTTTCATTTTTTAATTCTCATATATCTTAAAAAATTTTGTTCCCCATAGTTCATTAAAACAAAGTCTATACCTGACCTTGTAACCATGGTTAAGTGTAATTTAGAGGAAGGAAAAAAAAAGAACAGGGCAAAATAATACAAGGCATACATATATATATATATATATATATATATATATATATCCAGGTAAGATAAGAACAAATGCAATATAATTTCACTGTAATTTAAAAGAGGGCTCAATACAGAGTAGAGCTAAATATTATTTACTATCAGAGATTAAAACAAAAACATTAAAATTCACTACACAATAGCAATCGTGTTTCAATGCTACAAATTCATCTCCTCAGGTGATGGTAAATTACTGTGAACAATTAATTTTAAAAGCTGAATACTTCCTCTTTTTTGGAAAGAGAAACAGAAGACAAAGAACCAATTAAATGAGGATTGTGGGTTTATTGTGATTAATCAATCAAATATGAAGCCTATGTTAAAATCTAAACCAACTAAAAAAATTTATATAGGTCATGATATGAAGTTGTCTACATAGAGTCCTAGACAATTTTGTTTATGACTGATACAAATGATTACATTATTCCATAAAATATAGAGAAGTATAACATTCAACTTTCACAGGAAGTTAAGGAGAAATGGTAGGGGAATAATCTAGCATAATGTTAATTAGCTATATGTTCGGTCATCTTCCTACATGGAATTTTGTAGTTGATAATTAAAAGGCTTCTTTAAGAAACTGGAAAAAAAAACTGATCATAAATTCAAAACTACTTTGGAAAATTAATATGCAACTATTAAGTAAAGACCATCCATATAAGATGTTAATAATACAAACTAATCAATATAAGATCTTAATAATACTAGCTAGACATCTATACATCCATATAAGATGTTAGTGATACTAACTAGATATCAATACAGAGCTATATTAAATCTAAATGAATTTTACACTGAAGTACATCTACCAATTATTACTGAGAAAAAGTATTATCAAATTCGAAGTTTAACCATATTTTAAGGTAAAAGATAAACTATGCCTACAATTTACTATTAGTTCATTTCTTTGGTTTAATAAATTTGATAATTTCTATTTTCTCATGTAAGCATAAGAAACAAGGTTCATTTAAAGATCAACATATTGTAGCTTTTTTAATACTTTCCATTTATATTAACTTTTAGAAAGGGATGTACTATTTTTATAAGTATTATTGGTGAGGGATAAGATATGTTGGTACCATCTAGTCTTAAAAGAATTCTTAGTACCCCAATATAAAATTTTTCAACACTCTGATTTTCTATTGTAGAAATAGTACTTACATAAACAAGAGCATTGGTCATACATCGGTTTTGCAATGGGCATTTGTTAAAATTCCTGCAATTGGTTAATATTATCAACAGTATCTTAAAATTTGCATTATCCTCCAAGTTTTTAAATTGGTTTAAAATTTTATTATTGTGTTTCTTTATAAGCTTCTCAATATTATCAGTGCATCTATAACTCAGTTTTAGTGTGTTTCTGTTAAATATTTTACTGAGGGAATTATTTCTAGGGAAATGTTTATCAATTAAATGGAGGAACTTTTGGCCTAACTTAGTACTGACCTTTTGGTTAAAAGCGGGTGTATATCAAATGATATTCCTATTTCTTTTCCTTGGATTGCTATTATCATGTTTTCTATACTTGATTTCTGCGTACTTGTAACCACTATTTTTTAAAGCAGTATTATAAACACTGCTATATTTATTAAACACATCTTTGTTAGATGAATTGTTGCTAATCCTACATTCTATAGATGAGGATATATTTTTGATTACAGATGGATTGTGAATATATATTGGGTGAGCATTGGCTTTCATATAAGGTTGGAATACATCATTAACAAGATCTAATGTAACATCAAGAAAATCTACCTGTTTAACATTAGTATTTATTTTAACCTTAAGGTTTAAACTTTTTAATTCTCCATGAATTACTTTCCTTAACTTGTCAACCATAATTTTAGTGGACGTTTTTACTACCAGAAGACCATCATCTCTGTATTAACATCATCATAAGTGCTAAGATTATATAGGATAAATAAACCCACCAGGTCAGAAAACTCTACAGAGTCTAATGATCCCATAGAAATATCAAAGTGATCATCAATTGTTCTTAACCCACCGTTCATTATTGTTAATGAGAACAGATCTTCTGCAGTTCATTATTATATTCAGTTCTTCACTAGAAACATTAGAGTATTCTTTGGCAAACTCTAAAGCTAAGGTAAATAGATCCTTGGAAATAGAGGGGTAAAAATCCACAATATCAAATTGGATAAAAGAGCAGCAACTTTTATTGTTAATTTCTTTGAACCAATTGATGACATTTGCAGTACCAGTCCATTGTAAAATTCCAAGGAATTGTTTAATTTGTTTGCTAACTCTATCAAGGATAACCTTAGGCCTCATATTTGATTGGTTAATCACAGTATCACAAGCCTCATTGTAATTGTTTTTTATTTTTTCTTCTCTTTTTCAAAAAGAGTGGAAGTATTCTGCTTTTGAAATTACTTACCAGTAATTTACTATTGCCTGAGGAAACACATTTGTAGTGTTGAAACACAATTGCTATTTTGCAGAGATTTTTAACATGTTCTTGTTTTAATCTTCAATAATAAGTTTTATATATATATATATATATATATATATATATATATATATATATATATATATATATATGAAATTTTTAGGCAGCAAGTATCCATTCAAACAATTTTGATTAAAAAAAAGAACCAACAAGTACAAGTGCATATGACTTTCACAGTCATTATCAAGAATCAATATGGTGTCTGTGTAGAATTCCTTTGTTTGCATCCATTCTTTGGGAGACTGGACGTTTGAAATGGCTTAGGGAATGAGTTCACACAAAAAGAATGTGAATTGAGTTAAAGGGAAATAACTGAGACATCTGGAAGAGACATGACATATGAAACTAGAACAATCTACTCTGGTGGGTGACTTGAAATTCCCATCACCTGAAGAAGGCCAGAGCATACAATAGCCAAAACGTGCATATGGCAATGAAGATGAGTATAACAGTCCAAATAATGTAAATAATGCAAGTAATTATAATACCTCATCTCATTTATTTTATTAATTAATTTATATTTATTTATTTTATTTATTTTTTAATACTAATATAATATGTACACACATTAATTATATCTGTCTATATTTCTGAGATAAGGTATTGTAATTATTTAAATTATTCAGACTGTTGTTCTCATTTTTGTTGCCATATTCACGACATTTCAGTCATTGTACGCTCCAGACTTCAAGTGATTGGAATTTTGAACTGAAGCCTTTATTTTGTTTACCAGGGTAGATCATGTCTCAGTTATCCCACTTTAACTCAACTCATCTCAAGTTTTTGTTCACATCTACAGTAGCCAAGTATTGAACTCACATTCATTGAGTCATTGGATCCAACCAACTCTTTTATCCACTGAGCCATGTGTCCTTGATATCAGTTCATGATTTTTTGTAATAAAATTAATGTCTCAGTAACCATTTTTACCAGAGAAATTAAAATTTTGTTGTTATTGTTTTTCTCTAGCACTCCATATTACTGGTTCCCATATTGTATTCATTTGTATGCTTGGCTACCTTAGAAGATTTTTGTGGCCAAGCATATGTGCTGATTCTTTAAGTTTTTGTATTTTCCAGTGATCTTCTTTATTTATTATTTCAACCTCATCTCACAGGTGGCAGTGATTTCCCTTTTCTTTCTGTATATGATCAGCTATGCCTGATTTTTCTATTTCCCCTTGTGTTATAGATTTATGATATTCTTGCAGTTTTATCTTAAGGGAGTGGCCTGTTTCTCCTTTATATTTCTTACCACAACTGCATGGGATGGCACACACAGTCCTTAGTCATGTACCCCTCTAAGGGGGGGGGTTGGAAAAGGTGTCTGCAAAGTGTTGAACCACTTTTAAAGATCATCCTGCTGTTATATGGACTACAGATCTTTTGTATTTTTTCTGATAATGCCTTCACATAGGCAGACCAAAGGTGTTTCTTGAGTGTTGTTATCCTCTTATACCCTTCTAACCCAGTTTGTCAGAGCTGCTTCCATGTACCCAGGTTGTAGGGTACTGCTCATACTGACCATTTTTTGCTCATATGTCTCTGGGTCACCACTTATGACTTTTACTCAATGTTGTAAGCAGCAGATGATCCTTCTTTACACTGTATGGGTGGTGGGAGTTAAAATTGAGCTATTGTCCAGTGAATGTTAGCTTGCATTATATGGATGTCTTGAACCCATGCTAGATATTAGTACATCCAGGAATGCTAGTTTGTTGTCATTTTCTCTCTCCATTGTAAACTGTATCGATGATCTTATTGAGTTCATATTGTCCAGTAGTAGCTGGATCTCTTCCTGGTGTGGCCAGAGCATGAAGCTGTCATTGGATCGGCTTTAGTGATGTGGATTCTAATGCCATTTCTTCGAAGTATTCTATGTATGTTTGCCATTGTTGGTGTTAATGGCAAGCTCATTGCTAAACCTTCATCCTGTCAATATATGTCTGATCCCATTCTGAAGTGTGTTGTTAGTGTACCGAAAGTCAGCATCTCCGTCAGGTTATCTATTGGTATACTGGTCTGTTCTCCTAGGGATGAGTTCAAGGCCCATCTGTTCCTGACTACTGATAGTGCCTCCTCTGTGGGTACCTTGCTGAACAAACTCACCATGTCCTGTGACACTATGTGACACTGGTAAATGGAAAGGAAAGAGTTAAATTAAAATATGACTTTGAACAGACAAAAAATACGGAATAACATATAAACTGAAAAAGAAAGCAGAGACGACTTTAAGAAATTGACTTTATTGTTTTGGAAAATATATTACTGAAGGAACCTCTGGAAAATTTAAACCTACTAGGGGCGGGGAGAAATGACGAAAAAGGCTTTGAAGTTGCCTGAGAATTTTGCAGAACAAAGTGGAAATGGAGAAATTAATTTATGACCACTTACTAAAGTGCAAGTTATGAAAATATATCCCCTGATGACCAGACAGAAGAAGAAGTCAACTGAGAGATAATATTTGGTAAATTTGAAAATAAAAATAAAATCAAGAAACTGATTTATTCCACCTGTCAAAAAGTGGAAATTGTAAACAACTCAAGAAATAGGATTTCTTTAGATGAGAACCAAGCTAGGTCAAGTACAATTAAGTGAACCAATATTTGCTAATAGCTGTTGGAGAAAACAGTTGTAAATTTCTAATTACATAAACGAGACCTTAGGCTGGGAAAAATTTGTTGACAACAATTTAAAAGATAAATACAATTAATGACTAAAAGTGAGTCCTGTGTTTTTGCTTACTCAGTTTAAAAATCAGATTTGTCAAAATGACAGCTGAGGTGAAAGGCTTAGATAAGATATCAAGAGGGATGGAGGAATTGCCTATACCCTTTGAGAAGTAATAGTGCAAGGCATAAATAAGAGAAGGTATGAGTTATACAGACAGGACAATACCGGCAACCACTACCTAGGATGAAGGGATTTCCCAAATTTGGAGAAATAATTAATTTTATAAACCAGACAACAAAGAACTCTTGTTAGAAAATAGGAGAAGCCCCAAATCCCCAAACACTGTTAGCCCCCATTCCAGTCTTGAGTAAGAGTCAATATAAGCAGAACACTGAAGCAACCCAAACAGTTGGAGTTGGAGAGATGGCAAGAGATGCAGACAAGAACAAAGACACTGCTGAAACCCACATGACCTGTTGCCGACTAAATTTCCGATCTTGAGCCCTGTCCCAAGAAATTTACACCGATAGGCAAATGTGTCACTAAAGAGATTTTAGTGGCAAGGATTAATTTTTGTACACCAAGAACTACAATAAAGCCAAATCGAAAATTGACCCATGACTCTGTTTTCGTTTGCATCACTTCTGCAAAAAGTCATTTCTATTTTTTTCAACATAGCCCAGTTCACCATGGTCTGCGTCAATACATCAATTACTGCTGTTAATTGATCCTTACCAGCTCTGTAATCAAAGACACAATGTGGACAGAGCAAGGTCAACTAAAGCAGACAGCAACCAACAACCTGCAACAGTATCGAACAGCATGGGATTGATCCTGCAATCAACTCATCGTCCTATGACCCTGAAAACAAAAACATCCTCTGGTATAGGTGGTGTGTGGCAAAGATCAAACCTAGAATTGACCATGGAGTGAAGTGGTTATATCCAGACTCACCATCTGGTTGGATTGGATTATCTTTGATTATTTCCATGAAGTGGACAGAGTTTCAGGCATATGAACAAAAACTTGGAGAGTTGAGTTAACTGAGATATCCAGAAGAGGCATAACACATGAAACTAGAACAATCTATGCTGGTGGATGAAATAAAGGGTTCAGTTTGAAATTTCAATCATCTGAAGAAGGCCGAAGTGTACAATGGCTGAAACGTTGTGAATATAGCAACAAAAACAGCCTGAACAATGTAAATAGTGTAAATAATATATTATATCATATTATATCTTATATTTATATTATATCATATGCACTTCAAAATACCATCTCCTATGTTGAATAATATTTTATTTAATGTAGCCTGTTTATTTGGTTTAATAATAGAATCTTAAGTTTAGAGTCTTTCCTTGCATTGGGTGCTATAGCATATATTGGTGTTTCCTACTAATATTTATCTTATGTTGTTATTTACATTTTGGTCGTTCATGGTATGCTGGTCAATAATGATAGTGAAAGTTGAAAGTACTTGAACAAAAATTTAAAAAAATATGAACTTTGGACATTTTATTTACAACTCTGCACCTTATACAAAAATATAATAAAAAATTAAACAGACAGGACATGTCAGTTCTTTTTAATTAAACTTGTTTGGACATATATATAAAATGCAAGTCAAAATCACTTTAACTATAAAACAGTAATAAAGAAAAAAAGTTCAGTCGGAATAGTGTTTACATGCAAAAGTGATACAGTCAAGTGGTTATAGCGTTCTAACTTCAAAAAAAAAAAAATGTCGGGATAAGACCAAAAAATGTCGGGATAAGACCAAAAATTGTCCATTTTTGTTATTGGTTAGGAAGAAGTACTAGCATGCATCTGAAAGATATGTCTATAAATTTGGTGAGGAGAAGTTTTTAGCAGTCATTTCCTCTGATTGTAACCAACAGTTTATCTTAAACTATTCCTATCATTAGGGATTTTCCTCATCCTCCAATTCTAAATAAATATGTTCTGGCAAAACAGATTAATTTATTTTTTTACACTTTTTAAAAATTTTGTGAAACAAATTTATCTTAAATGATTAATTGATATACATTTTCATCTAATATATTTTAAGGAAATATTTAAAATAATTGTTTTTATAACAAAAACAAAATACATTAATAAAAACATTTTAACCCCTTTTAAGATTAGGAACAAACAAAGAAAAGTTGAATACACATGAAAATCTCTTGAAGTTATACAAGTTATGGTGTAGGGTTCAGCAATAAGGTCTTTTTTGCTGTATTTATCTTGTTTATTAAATTTGGTTGCAGTAAAAGGTGTTAATATTATATTCTACTGTATTTTTAGTGTTGCTTAATTTCTGCATTTGGTCAGTGATAATGTAGTTAAGGAAATTATTGTTAACAATAATTTAACTAATTATTGCTAATGATAAAAAAATCACAAATCTGCACAAGGTACATTAACAAATTTTTATATTAGCAAAATAATTGTAAAGAAATCAAAAACCTAATTGAACTTTGAACAAAATTCTGTATTAAAATTCTCAATGATAACAATAAAATCCCATTCCTCAATGTTTACAGAGTAGTCAACAATAATGTATTTAACATGTCCTTATATTAAAAAAATCTAATAAGAACTCCTGTCTTTTCAATTATAAAAAAGAATGCTCACAATATAGGATAGCAGTGATTTAAAGAAAAACTTTCTGAGTTGACCAAAACTTCTCTTCCCAGAAAATATTTTTCAGCAAACTTTCAGCATATAAAACAAACATTAGTTAATAATAATTTTTCCAATCACATTATCAATAACCAAATAAGATTATTCATACAGAAATTAAACAACCAACACTGAAAATACAGCAAAACATAATATCTCTTACTGCAACCAAATGCATAAAAATTATGAACAAGGTAAATATGCCATGCAATGCATTTAAAACTCACTTACAGATCCTAGGAAACATGTAAAACTTAAAATATAAGAAAAAAATTAAAAACTTGCCAACCTTATAATTACCGATAACAATGCACCTATGAATGCTTCAAAACACCATTGTAATTTATCAATTTCATTGCTTAGTACAAGTTTGTGACTAATATAAAGAAAAACATCAAATAAATATATTGGTTACATGACAAATTCTTTAAGTAGGCACCTGATTTGAGTAATCTTAGTTCAATAAGGAAGGTAAACACTCATACCAAACTCTCCATTCCCATAAGAAAAAATTTTACAGATAATTAGGCATATGTGAAACAAGTGACAGATAAAATTGTATATGCAGATAGAGAGAAAAATGAGAGAGGAGTAAGCATGAAGAAATGTGTTCTGGGATACTGTCAATTATCTGATAGAATTCAAGTAGTTAAACTGATCGGTAAGCATTTTAATATACCCATTTAATAAATTCAAGAGACAAATGGTGATATACCAGAAGACAATTAGATCCATTTTCATAACCCTGCCTAAGAAGCCAGGTGCAAAACAAATATGAACTCCATCAAACAATCTACCTAAAATTTATCTGAATTCTGATAAATAAAGCATATAGCAGAATTAGACTAGAAATAGGACAAGAACAATGCAGTTTTATTAAAGGCATTGGAACAAGGAATAAGGTATTTATGCTCAGAATGATTTCAGAAAAAGTAATGCAAATGCAGAAGGATGTATAACTATGTTTTATAGATTATGCAAAAGTGTTTGATAAAATACATCACAAAGTACTGTTCAAACTGCTAGGTAAGCCTCATTTGTTTGGGAAAGATATTAGAATAATCTAGAACTTATACTGTGAACAAACCACCTACACCCAGACAGAAAATAAGTTCAGTAAATATAAAAAATTGATAAGGGATGTACCTTTTGGACTTATTGAACCTTTACAGTAAGGCAATCCTGAGTGAATTAGAAGTCCTAGGATTTATTATTAGTGGTCACAATCTTAACCACATAAGATATGCAACTGACACACTGATGATAGCAAACAGAGAAAACAAACTACAGGAATCCCTACAGAAAGTAGTAAAGAGGAGATAGGACTAAACATCAATTGTAAAACAATAGAATATATGGTTATCACTAAAAGGGATAGCCCAAGATGCAAACTATGATTTGGAGACACCAAAATTAGCAAGTACAAAAATTGAAATATCTACAAAATATTTTAACAAAGGATGAAAAATGCAACACCAAAATTTGAAGATGCATTGGAATAGTGAGTTTCGTTCCAAAAGCTATTAAGAAACAGGAAAATTTTGTTAGAAGCAAAGAAGAGTATTGAACTATTATACAGTATCAGTCCTCCTATATGGCAGTAAATGTAAGACAATCTCATCATAGATGAAAAAGCGATTTGAGGAAAGATATGTTTTCCAGAAGAATGCCAAGAATATCATGGACTAAACATTTGAATAATGGGTGTTTTCGGACTTTAAGTATCCTTTTTGTTTCCAAACAAAAAGGGTACTTTGAATCCGAAAGAGGTAATTGAAATTTCTAGGGCACATATATATGAAAATAGTAAATTATTTGTCTTGTGTATTCATTGAAAAATTTGTTTAATTGGTATAATTTAGAGTTAATTTGTGAATATTACTCTTAGCTCACATTGGGAAAATTAATGAAAAAGTAGAAAGAAATTGTGTGTGACACATTTCATCCTTTAGGACTTCATCAGACTAAACTCATATAGATTTATGTTAGTTGCATGTTCAGATGCCTCCAAAAGTTAAGATAAATTTAATTTATGACTTAAGATGTCAACAGGCACCATTTTGCCTTTGAAATATTATCAAATACCATAAATACAGAGTAAGAAAAATAATTCATTAATTCAGTTCATGTGAATGTTATATAAACTCTACTATAAATGTAATTATGATTACATTCACAGAAAGGTTTGTGTAAAAATAGGAAAATCTAATGCAATATCATTATCTTTTTGCTGGGGTGAATTAATGACAATGTTTTATTAATATTTATTCCTTATCTTTGTTTTTATCTAGTAAAAACATATTACATATAAAAAATCTTTGACAAGTGATTTTATAATTCTATTATGATTGTTGTCCTTGGAATACAAAAAGGTTTTTTTTTTTTTTTCCTATATGTGTTATTTATATTACAAGGTAACCAAAAAAGTTCCGTCCGTTTTTAAAGGAAAAAAAGAAAACGCTTCACAGTATGTGTAACTTACATTTAGTCTTCGAAGTAATTGCCACCGGAATCCAGCACCTTCTGCCAACGTGTCTCCAGCTGTTCAATGCCCTTGCAAGGGGTTTTGACGCAAAGAAGTCCATGAGGGCTTTGCACAAGTCTGCTTCATTGGTGAAGGATTTCCCACGAAGATGATTATCCAGGGAGTGGAAGAGGTGGTAATCGGATGGCGCAAGGTCAGGTGAATAAGGTGGATGGCACGAAGTCTCCCACCCAAGTTGCTGTATGGTATCCCTGACCACTCGCGCGACATACAGCCTGGGGTTGTCATGGAGGAAAAGCACACCTTTGCGATTCACCAGTGCTGGCTCTTTCTGGCATAATGCCTGTTTCACACGTTTCAATTGCTGCGAGTATAGGTCTCCAGTGACCGTTTGGCCATTGGTAGCAGTTCATAATGAACCACTTGACGACCTGTTCACCAGACGCAAAGCATAATCTTGCGTGGGTGCATAAGCGGTCTTGCAGTGTGAGGGACAGCATCCTAAGGAAACAACCAATGTCTAGAAAGCTTGGGAGTTTCGTACAGAACCCACTTTTCATCACTGGTAAGCACTCGATTGAATAAGGATACGGTACGGTGGCGAGAAAGCAGCGATACGCAGGCTGCCACTCATTGTCCCTTGTGGACCTCCAACAGCGTTTGCGGAACCCACTTGCTCTGTTTGTACGTCTTACCTAGGCAGTGCAGGTGAAGTCTAACTGTTTCATCAGAAACGTTGAACTGTCTTGCAAATTCACCACACGTTAGACTACTGTCCTCTTCAATGGCCGCCATCCAGGACTGTCATTCAAGACCTGTGGTTGTTCACTGCGAGGCTCATCATGGAGAGACAAATCTCCTGACTTGAATTTTTGAAACCAACCCCTTGCAGTACATTCATCCACAACACTATCCCCAAATGCTTGACATATGCGACGACTTGATGCAGCTGCTGATAAGCCCACTTTGAAGTCGTAAAGCAAACAGCCCCGAAAGAGATCTCTAGACACTTCCAGCCTCCTCACAGCTGTCCGGCTTATAACTGATGGCCGGGCATGGTGCGCATGTTTTTATAACGTCTGATGTTCCTACTTCCAGTTGTCCGAATTTGAAAACAATTGCAATGACTAATCAAAAAACAGACAGTGCTTTTTTGGTTACCTTGTAGCAATTCACACACAAATAGCAATTTTTTAATATAATGTTAAGAATTAAAATACCTATAAATTTTTAACAATTTTTCAAATATTTTTTTACATTTTTTTTAATAAAATGCTATCATAGATCAAGGTTTAATATAAAATTCAGGTAGGAATATACAAACTTTTGTGTTATGCATCTTGCTTTAACCCTTTTTATAGAATTTACCTTACAGGAAAAATAGGAAGGACATGAGCAAATCTCTCTCTGTGAATTGAACAAAAAATCTTTTATCTTTGGCGGCCTTTGTTGGTATAAGATATTTAAAAATAAAACTTGGAACAGTAAAAGTTTTATATCAATTTATGCATATATACAAACAAATTAACTGTAAAAACACTGAAAACTTGGTGACAGGGTATATTTCCAGCCCATTTCCAAACTAAGATCAATCTTGTTATGCTGAAAGGTTCATTTTGAAGCCAAGTCATAACCCAAGGTAAAATAATTTTAAACCGTAAAGCCTTAACTTCTATTATTCATTGTTTGACCTAATCATCCTTTTTTAGTGTAAAAAGAACAAACATTTCTATGCGATAGGCACATGTCTTCATTTTGTTCTTAAACAAAATATAATTATTTCCCATTAGAACTTCATCAGCAAGCAACAAATACATTCAATCAATGCAAGTACCTAGGAATATTACATAATTCATACTGTTTTCTAAATTGATTAATAACATTTGAATAATATTAATTTTCTTTCAGTTGTTCAGATTGAAATTGGTGCTTTTGTCTCAACTAATTCATTGGATAGCCTTCTTCCAAATACAATCCATGTTGAAAATATATTGTCTCTTTCTTGAATAAGAAATTTGGGTGAAAAGGACAAAAAAACATTGGTGACATAGTTATTTTTAAGAATTAGCAGTAACCAATTTCAGATGTGCTCTATGTGGAGTCATACATCAGCTGAAGGAGAGAAAGTGTAGAGAAAATGTTTGTGAACTTTTTATTAATGTAGTAAATTAAAGTAACAGTCCATAACATATAGAGACACAAAAAATGAAGAAACATTTTTTAGTCTGAATTTTTAAAATCATTAGTTTTTGTTTTGATACACACACACACACACACACATATATTTCTAAAGAAGTAATGGATTTTTTATTTATTAATCTGACAGATTTTATTATTTAAATGTTGTTATTGGTGGAAACCCATATTTGAATAGATGCTCTATTTATTTATTAAATAGTATATTTATTTTCATCTACTGGCCTGAATTTTTTTTTTTTTTTTTTAAGCATTACGCCCCAAGCAAGGCGTGAAGCCACTAGGATGCAGGGGGTTGCAGAAGATTTGGAGCGAGAGCAGATAGGAGTGATAGAAGAAAGGATGAGGAGAGGGATAGTGGATAGATCAAGGTAACTGGAGATGTTGATTGACATTACATTTGAATAGTTAGAGATTATAGCTCTCAGGGAAACAGTAATAGGGAAGGGTGTTACACAGGCGAGAGGTGCGAGGTATGAAGCTATTGGAGTAGAAGAGACAGCTACATTTAAGAGTTTCTATAGTGAAAGGGTGAGAGCGTGATGCCAGATTTGAGAAATCTTATTTAAGAAAAACATGCAGGAGAAACTGTCATTAGATCCGACATGCTTATACCCTCTCAGTTATGGAGTGTGTTGCTGATCAATCAAAGTTACCTAATATACACAAATCCTTCTGTAACTCATGAAACATTCATATCTATTCAGATCTGAATTTCCTCCTGCCAAAGGGGATGCAGGTTCAAATCCTCCAAGAGATTGTATGTTTTTTTTGGGTTTTTTTTAATGAGATTTCTCAAATATTTAGGCCAGTAGACAAAAATAAATAAATATATTGTTTAATAAACGGAGCATCTGCTCAAATATGGGTATCCACTAAATAATAATGTTTAAGTAATAAAAATATATATTCTTTGTTCATTTAGTCACCAGATGTTATAATATTTGAAAGATTGTAATAAACTGTTCTTAGCATGAAATGAACAACACTTTTTTTAATCCAATTTATGATATAACAAAAGATTGGTTACTTTAATTGTCACATGTCTTTCACTCATAAAACTCACTATTTATGCACCCTGACTAAGCAGAATTGGTATCACAGTACACTGTATCAGTAAGAATATTCCAACTGTTTTAAGGAAGTATGGATTTAAGCACAGTACTAGATTGACAACAAGGTCTTCTATGCTAAGTTTCTTTTCTTAAATTTCTCACTTGTGGAACTCTCTTCCAGCTCCATACTTTCCAGCCAACTTTGATCTTCAAAAATTTAAATGCGATATCAGTTATTATCTGCTGTCTTCCTGATTACTCTTTTATTGTTCTTGCTATTTCATAATGTTTTCTGCTTTCTAACTTTTTTACACCCATTGTGTCTTAGTTGCTTTACTGCCTTGCTTGGTGTAAATTTGATGAAAAAGAAAATATTTTCAGAATTTCAAACTAATTTTTATAAAACTTTTATTTTTTCAAAAGAAAATTTGTTCATATATTTTTGAAGAAATTATTGTGGCTATCTGAATGAGTTTTTATTAATCTCTCATTTGAACTGATAACAATAAAAGAAAAAATCAGCACACATTTCATTAATTTTTTTAATAAAACAAAAGTGGATATTTTCAAAGATTTTACTTAAAAAGTATATTAGAAAATGTTTTCTTACAAATCTTGTTTTTCCTTTTTAGTCTAGAAATATCTACAATAAATATTTTGAGTAGTCTAGAAATATCTACATTATATACTAAATATATTTACTTTAATTTCCCAATTAAATACTTTGCATCAGAATTAGCCATATCTTTAAAAACAATCAGATACTGTGACAAAAAAGTTTAAAAGGCAATTGTAATTGGGAGAATAAAACAAAAACTGTTACTCAGTGATAGCACCTTATGATATTTATAACATTTTTCACTTTATTCTTTTGTGAATATGAAAAATAATTAAATTTGCTACTGAGTGCATGAACTGGGGTTTGGTGACCTGAGATATTGAGACTTAGTAATCCTGAGTGAAGGAGTAGAAATATTAGATGGAAATAAATATGGGAGAGTGCTCAATCAAGTTGGAACATAATGAAAAAAGTTTGGTTTAAAAATATTAATTTGAACCTATAAAATTGTTATGAGGAAGGCATTGGGAGGATTTGAATGTGAAATAAGCCAAGATTCAGTAAAATCTAGTATAACTAAAATTCCCTGCCTAGACACACAATTCCAAGGAAGTTGTGATTAATGTGTTTGTCAAAATTCTGCAATACCTAGATGGATTTCAGAAAGGTTATTTTAAAAACCTACTTATCAAATGTGTTTAGAAAAATTAGTAAAATGTCTGATCTTGAGTATTTTAGAAGCATGGATCACATGCAATGCTAATAGAGAGTTCTTTGTTTAACTAAAAAGGTCTTTGTATGGGTGCCTAATTTATCAAAGTCCCCATTTAGACCATTATCCTTATAAGCACACAAACATGCCACTTAGCTACCAGGGACAACATTGCCATCCATTTTCACCAAAATTCTAGCAGCAGTAAAGTCTGCAATATACCTGCATTTCACCCATTAGATATCTCTCAGTGCCTCAAGGGAAGAAAAGAATTTACTGAAGTTGAGCTGCATAAGTGGGATAGTTGCAACTTTTATATTTTCTCATTATTAAATTATTGATAGTTTTATTAACAGAGTTTGTTCTCTCTTCTAGAGTTTCCTGCCTTTCAGGAAGGTTGCTCAAATTAAGAAAGTCACTAGGATTGTAATATCACCTAAACCACAAACAAAAATCAACAGCCTGTTAGAATGAATAAGATGTATAATATGATTCAGTTAGGGCCACAATGTAACAGAAGAGTTCCACTAGACAACACAGGTTTGGTGAGGAAGATGAGTGATAGAAATAACCACCCGCCACCAAACTGTATGTAATACTCAGGATTGTAATTACTGACTAAAGTTTACATTAAACATACAGCAACCAAAACCTCCCATCAAATATTATATTTAGTGATGTTATTTTTTTTAAACATTTAGAAAACTACTTATAAGGCCACGACTGATTGTTATTTCATTTTAGTTGCAGTGACCTATTATAACTTTTTAAATTTTCAGGAGGCTCTAGCTATCAGTCTCAAAAGAACTTGTTCCATGACTTCATTCTTCGTGCAAACAAATATGGAAGCTTGGACATCTTTGGAGGAGATCATTATGAAAAGAAATTAGTTTTGGTTGAGGTGAGCTGTTCTGACTTTAATAATTGTATTAAATCAGTTCCAACTAAAAAAAAAAAAAAATGAAAAAACTATTTCATACATTTGTATAATTATTTAGAATTTTTAACTTTTCTCTTAAAAAAACTAAAATTCAGCAAGCTATTCCTTTTATTGAAATTTGTGTTTCTTACATTTTTTAAAATATTTTTTAATTTTAAATTATTGGAATATATTGTTTCTGAGACAAATATACACTGCATATAAGAGTAATATACCTAAACAGAAGACACAAAAATATTCTTTTTATAAAAGAATATCATATTTTAATATATCAATTTTAATAATTTTATAAAAGTTTATGAACTTTCAGTCTGATTTTTCTCAACATCAAAAACATTACCTAAACGTCTTTACCTCTAACGTTGTTTAAACTTCAATAATCTATTAATGTGCTTATATAGTACTGTAAAATATCTGTAAATATTTGCAGATTTCTAGTAGGCTATAAATTATGTTATTTATATTATTTAAAACATTGTGATAATAACAAGAGATGAAGACAATAGTTCAAATATAGTGTAAATAATGATAACTCTTCATTAAAGAAATTCAGACAGTTATTGTTTCTGTTTTTTATTGTCTCTTTTGCTAATATCCTGCTAGTAGTGTATTTCCATGTGGAGGAATAAGTTAACATAAAGCTAAGAGCTTGAAATAGAAAGTTCAATGACAAATATATGAAAGAAAAATAAACCCAAGAAACAAATAAAGGGGCTAAAATAGGATTTTTAGATTTATTATGCTGTTATAATTACTGCCACCATTACTGCTTTTTCTTTTTAACTTTTTGTTTTCATTGTTTTTAGGATTACCCAAATATATTCTTCTGGAACCCATCTACTTTACATGAAATTGTACGGTTAGTTTCATATTATTTTTTATACATGTTATTTTTAAATATTTCATTTGCATATTCCCAAGCATTCAACATTAGAACAGAAGATGCTTAGAAAACAAAAGTACAAAATGTTATTGCTTCCAAAAGAAGGAAAAAAACTGATGATATTTTTAACTAGGAATTATCATATTTATAAATTGTCAGAAACAATGTTACTTTATAGTTGTCATTGCAAACAGCAATACCTGTAAAATACTGCTTTTATATTCAGGATTACAGCCAATAGAAATCATTTTCATTATGCCTTTTATCACCTTCACAAAATATATATTTCCCTATTCATTTCTGAAGACTTGATAGGAAATTCAAGAAATGGTCTATCTATAATATCTTAAGTTTGTCTTTGTTTCATTCAATTATCATTATATGAAATTCAGTTTCTGTAGCTACTGATGAAAGATATTTTGTTATAACTAGGGAATTTAGGAGATAACAACTTGTAAAATTTGTACTTTGTTTATATCACTATAAAACAAAAAATACTTGTTCTCTAGTTTGACTTTCAATCACCATTGGATTCTTATTTAAATGTATTTAAATTTTAACCCATTATCCTTTTTAACTATTTTAGAAAATATATGGCAACAGGAAGTAGTCCTTTGGTGTTTATTATCAGTGATTCAACACATGGAAATTCTAATGAAAAACTGCTTTTCCCTAAAGATTTTCAGGATGATTTAAGTATTGAGCATATAAGGTAAGTTCTTGACAATTTTACATCTATGTTCAGATTTTCTTTTTTAAAGATTGTTCTTTAAAATTAAATGTTATATAGTAGAACATAGAGCTCTACTATATAATAATTACTGTTGTGTATTTATTTACACAGGGTGTTCGAAAGTCACTATGCACTTATATTTTTATTAAGACATGTTTCAGTATAGAATACAAGAGGTGAATATGAAAATTATGAATAATGTATTGATGCTAATGGGTGTCATGTCTGTTAGCATCAATACAGGCTTGGATCTTCATATTTTCTTCCTGAACACCACTATCAGTTGCTTGCTTGAAATAGACTGAATGAATACTGTTATCACTGCTTTAAAGTCATCCAGTCTGTGTGTGGACAGTATTGATTTTGCTGCTCCCCTTAGATAAAATTTTGGTGGATCTAGATCTGGTGACCATGGGGGCCACATGTCTTTGGAAATAATGCAATTTGCAAAAATTTTCTCCAAAAACTGCATAAATCTGTGAGATTTGTGGGCAGTAGCACCGTTCTGTTAAAATCATGAGTAATTGATTTCCTCACTTGTCATCTGTCCGATGAATAATCTCCAAAAATAGCGCTTGCTGTTTATTATGATCATAAAGAAAATAGGGTCAACAATTCGATGTCTGGAAATCACAACCCACACTCCAACCTTGAGATTATGTAGGGGTGCTTCATGCAATCTGTGAAGATTATTGGGAGACCACAATCTTATGTGAATAAGATGAGAGATGGAACCATGCCTCATCACTAAAAAATGTCACATCCAACACATTACCAGTATTCTCTTTGATAAATCATTTAAACCATCTGCAATAGAGTAGTCGCTTTTCATAATCAGTTGCTTCCAGTTTTTGTACTGCCATTATTTTGTATGGGAAGAGTTTTAATTTTAGTCTGACAGCATTACGAGCAGTTCCAAGACTAATATCTTGCTTCTGTGCTAACTTTTGTAATGATTTTCTTGAACTCTGCTGTATATTGTCAGAAATATCCAACAGTTGTCTCCTCTAATAGCTTTGCTTGCACAATGTTTGGCATCATCCACTGATCCTGTTTCCCAAAATTTATCAACAAGGTTACAAACTGCATTGTAATGTGGAACTGGTGTAGCTGAAAATTTATCAGCAAAACACTCTCGCGCCAAATCTGTGTATCTACCACCTTCTTGAAATATGTGTTTGATGAGATATACACATCCTTCAGTTGTTAAAACCATGTTGGAGTGAAATCCAAAATATAAAAAATATGATCTGAACACCCTGTCTCTTTCATGTCACACTCTATAGTGGGAAAGGAAGTAAATTAACAAAGTAATAAATTTATGAATAGTGACTTCTCTTAGTCATTTTAATAACCTATATAAATAAAATATTTATCTTATTTAGACAAAATTAGTTCTGAAGCAAAATTAACCCTTTGATTAATCTGTTCCTTAACTATGTTTCTTAAACTGCACTCTTATTTTTTCAAGCCTTTTTTGTGAGACATTCAGATACCTTTGTCTATTAAATGATAGTCTTGCTTCAACTTGGTCTTGAGATACACTTTGTCATCACTATCTTTGATTGACAGTTCTCATCTAAAACAGTAATGAAAACAATTAACAAGTACCAAAAGTAATAAATTTTTATTTATATATATTCATGATTTTCAAAATGCTAGAATAATTGTTTGAAATAAAAGAACTTTAAAGTTAAAAAGTCCCTGTAGAATTTCCATTTTTAATAAGAGTATTAAAGAAAAGCATATTCTAAAATAGTGTAATTATTTGATTAATGGAAATCAGTATCTTTTTCACGAAATCATGTTTCAGAATATAATGATATTACATATGCAATAAACACTCGTACATTTAAATGGTAATTTGAACTATCTTAATGTACACCTGAGAAATTGGTTGTTTTGAAAGAGAGACAGTGACAACTTACTGTAAAACTTTAAAAGATGTTGTCAATATTACTGATATTCATTATGCAAAAGTGTACATAATCACCAGTTTTTGATTTTGTTTGCCTATTATTTTCATTTCTATATAGATTACCTGCCAATTTTGATTTTGAGATACTTGTAGCATGAATAAAATTTGGGTGTTTGTTGAGGCTTTCAAGTGATAGCAAGTGGTAGTGGTGTGGAAAGTATATTCAACAAGTTTATATGACAATTGGAGAGAAATTTAATTTATATAGAATGCCAACCTCTTTGTGTTTTTATAGTTTCAATCCTGTTGCTCTGACAATCCTCATCAAAGTCCTTACACGAATTGCAACTCAAGAATCTATGAAGGCAAGTTGGAATGATTTCAAATAATCCAATGTAGTTTAGGCATGTAGAAAACTAGAAAGCCAAATTCAATTCAATTTAATTTAATTCATGAGATCAATGCAAGCATCCCCTAAAACTCTCGTCTCTTTCAGCTTTATAGTAATGATCTGCCTAAGAACATAACTCAGTTCCTGAGTAGATAACTATGGAGATGATACAACAGTGTATGTGTGCACCTCCAAAAATCTAGATGTCCAGAGACTGGCAGTTGATCTCACCTCTGACTTATCTCTAACTGCTGAATGGTGTGTGTGTGGGGGGGGACTAGCTTGTAACATTTAATACCTTCAAAACTAAGCTAGTAGCATGTCATGATCATCGGGAAGACCCTGAATTTTTGCCTATAATGACAAATGATTGTACTCTCAAGGAGGCTCCTTGCTTTGAACATCTATTGGAATTCAAGTTCACCCCAGACATAAGATCCATCACTAAAGATGATGGAAAAACGGTCATTTTCCCTGACTTCTGCCATTTTCTTTGCAAGAGGCAGATCAAACAAAAAATGGAGTATTGCTGCCCAATCTTTACTCTTCAGTCTTGATAGAGTTCAAAGCATTTACATGACCTTGGGTGATGGATTATTGTCCACTCTACAGACCCTTTCCCATAGACAAAATATTACAAGCTTCTCACTACTCTGTTGTTATTTCTACAGCAAATGTTCTGACAAGCTACATTCACTACTTCATACCATCACAGCTAAGATCTGTCATGCCACATAGACAGGATTGCATCATCCCTATTCCCATTTGTATACTATTGATAAGAAAGAAGTTCTGTTCAGAGAGCTTCTTCCATATAATTGATATTTTGCGGAACAGACTCTCAAGTGGGAACTTCCCTGATTGCTATAATCTTGACCTCTTCAATTGTTACCTGTCCTATATAGCTTCATAATCTGCACTTATGTCCTCTTCCTATGTTCATACAACTTATTCAATAAGCCTTTACCTTGAATGGTTGTTGGGCCTTAAGTGAACAATTAGTAAAAAAAAAAAAAGAGAAATTTTAATTTTCTTGGGCTATGAAATAAAAGTATTTATGTAGTTTATCAATATTTAAAAAAGAAAAAAAACTATTCAAACGTTTTTACAAGATCTTTTTTATCCTTAATTCTATTTTATGAAATGAACCATAATGTATGATTATTATTTACAAATAAGAAAAGAAATAACAAGAATTAATATTTTCTTTTATTTCAATACAACTGAATAGAGTGCAGCTATTTGATTCATGTTTTTTCAGGGACCCTATAATTTTGCAGTTCCATCCAAGATGACTTTAAAATCTCTTGCCATGTCAAGTAATGGAGATGTCCGTGGAGCCATCAATGCACTACAATTTGCTTGTTTAAAAGGTAATTGCATTATCTTGTGTGTGTATCGTCAGGCCACAAGTGTTGGTTTTTTCTCGTTATATAACAGTTATAGCTATGTTTTTCGTCAGATTATTGGTTTGATTTTTATAGTCTAACTAACATTTTTGTCATAATGGTTTGTTAATTTGTTTATTATTTACTTTATTTATTTGGGTTCATTGATTTTATTTTATTTTTTATTCTATTTTGTCTATTGTAACATGTGCATTTTGTTTTTAATTTCCCAGATATACTTAAAAACAAAATGCACATCACACCAAAAATATAAATAAATAAATGAAGTAATAAACAAATTAAAAACTGCTCCCGCCAAAATAATAGTTAGAATAAACTACAGCAATCAACCCCAAAATTGAATGAATTTTTTTTTAGTTTTAATTATCTTCCCAAAACAAAACTATTAAATAAGTGATATAAACAATTTTTTACTAATAAATAAATAAGATTAAAATAAAAATGAAAAAATAAAAAAATAAATAAGAAATAAAACAAGCAAAATAATTTAACCAAAAATAAATAAAAAAAAATAAACGACTTTTGATAAAATAACCGCCAAAAACAGACTACCCACAATGCACCACTGACCCATATATATAAATAGCCAAAAAAAAAACAACACTCGTGGCCTGACGATTGCATCTAGCATGAAACAGACTGTCGCCTCTAAGTGTTGACTTCTAATGTTCACTTTTATATTTATAAATCCAAATGTATCTTTGATATTGAGCAAGATATTCCATAAATATAAAACATTAATTTTAAAACTATATTTCTTCATATATATATATATATATATAAAAGAAATATATTTAAAAAAAAAAAATTTTCTTTTTTATTAAAAGAAGAGGGTGCAAAAAAATTTTTGTTGTAATGTGGATTTATTGAGTAAAAAATATTATACTTTGTTTTATTGTGATTTCACGACACGTGTTTCTGATCTGGTTAAAAAAAATCTTCAGGTGAAAAAAAAGATTTTTACATTTTTTTTTTTTTTTTAATTTTTTTTCATGTTCAATGTGGAATATTTTCGATATGAGACATTCTGTTTGTTCTTGGCAATCCGAATTTTCTTTTCTAGAATTGTCAATAATATATATATACACACACATAAAACAATCACATTTGTTTCAAAAAACGTTTGAATATACAGACAAGGTTTTAATATATATATATATATATATATTTAAATTTTCTTGTGTTCAAACAATGTGTTTTTTGTGTGTGGACACATTTTTTTTCTAAAGAAGTCCAAATTTCTAAATTAAACACATGGAAAAGGTTTTGTTTATGCCATTATCAAGGATGATTTTTACAAAAATTGAGATACCATTTAATTCTGTTTTAGAGATTCACTGACAATATGTTTTAGAGTTAACAGGGGTCACAAAGAGTAAAATTCCCTATTTACCTGAAATGAAAATTGTGGATTTATGTTAACTATGTTTGTATTTTCCATTTAATAATTTTTGAATATCTTACCGCAAATGATATCCAATTCTAATGTGATATACGGAGAGATATTAAACTCTCCTTGTCCAATATGTTTTTTATAATTTCTCACACATAATTAATGTAATTTTTTATAAATATCAGTTTGAATCATTCATAATTCCTATAATGAAAGGAATTTGTCAACATCTTTCATCCGTTTTGCCCATTTTTTGATTTACTAAAAAAAGATAAAATAAAACATTTTAAAAACATAGAAAATTAATGTAATTTTTTATAAAAGTATTTATTTAAATAGTTTCAAATAGACAACTAATTTTTAAATAAGATTCATTTTTGTAGTTTTTCTTTCTTTTTTTTTTTATAAAAATATTTGTTTTTTTGACTCTTTACCCATGCATCTTTGTTATTTTCTTTATATAAATACATATATAAAATTAATATCAACAATATCCATGTTATTCAAAAATAAATCTTAAATGGACATAAATAAATGTTTTTACATGAGCTTTCCTTTTGGTACCAAGATTTTACAATTTAAATGCGCAGTTACAAGATTTTTATCAAAGCCATTTTCATTTTACAGTATGAAATGGTTTGATGTTTAAAATGTTCTATGCTATCAGTTTCTTCTCTCGCACTTCTCGTTGATAGAAATATCTATATTATTCTTGTTTTTAGTCAACTTTGATCTTCAAAATAAATTTTTTGTGCAATCTTATCTTCTGTGATAAAGAATTGTTCTATTACTGTTCTTTTTAAATTCTTCCGCTTGAAGAACATCTTGAGTCTTAGTGGTTTATATTGTATTGTTTATATATAAATGATTAATTAAAAAAAAAAAATATGACATGTCAGTTGAGAACAATCTTTTTTTCTGATCGATTGATTTTAAATGACCAATAGATATTCCCAGAGACATCAAACCAAATTAAATTCCATAATTATTTGCTGTAAATTTCATCCTAGTTTGTTGGGCAAAGAGTAGAAACGACCAATTTTGAAACCGGAAAATGTGAACGATCTTCCTTTTTTTAAAAAAGATGATTTTTTCTACCCAATGACCAATTTTAATAATAGACCATATATATATTATATATTTATAAACCCCTAAATATCGGTGGCTCAATTTTTAAAAAACCTGTCATTATATATAAACTTTTTTATTATAGTTTGACCAACGTTTTCTTTTCCTTTTTCGTTGATTATTTCATTATTTGAAAGCTGACATGTACTGGATGTTCACCATTATTGAAAACCCTTGGATATAGTGACTGAAATGACACAGTTACCATATATAGATAGATAGATAGATAGATAGAACTAGATAGATAGATAGATAGATAGATAGATCTTTTTTAAATCATTGCATTCTTTTTGTCTTGATTCTGTAAGATAATTTCAAAACATATGTCAAATTGATTTAGTTAAACTTTTTTTGAAACTATTTCTTTTTAGAGTTTTATATAAATATGATATTTGTTTGATTACCTTTTGTATATATGTTTTAAAAATAATGAAACCAAGGATGTAAAAATTCAAAAATTATTTTTATTTTATAAAAAATGTGCTACTTTTTAATTTTCTGCAATAAAATTTATGATCTGCCTTTAGTATTAGTTGTTGTTTTTTTGTTAGAATATTATTCGAAATTCAATTATTTTTTCGTCGCTCATCTGCACGAACTTACTGAAAAAAAACTTTAAAAAAAACAATTTATGATTTTTTTAAATTTTCTCATTCCATTGTTAAATTTTATTTGTATTTATATATATAAGAATAATAATCTAAAAAAAATCCGTTTCAGAAAATAAAAAATAATCCTTTAAAACAATAAATCTTTCAGTCAGAAAAAGTTCGATTACCTAATTTAATGGATGCCGAGAAAAGAGAAATTAAAACAATTTTTTTTCTGCAAATATCTGTTGCAGAAATTTGTTTAGTAGAAAATAGTAAATTTGAGAAGGATTAATTAATTAGATTTTGTAAAATTAGTACGTACTTATTTTTTATAAATATTAGTACGTACTTATTTTAATAAAATTAGTATATCAACTTATTTTAATATACGTCTTTTTAATCAATAGATTAAAATATAACGAAAAATGCATTTACCCAGAAGAGTACTTTATGCCCTCGCTTGTCAATGCATTCAAATGTCAAACACTCAAGTCCTTTATTTCAAAAAATTTTGAAACGTTTCCGTTATTTCAATTATAGCAGTAATAATGAACCACTGCAAAGAATTTGATTTTTGATTTTCACAGTTCTGAATTTATAGTATATGAATGCTGTACGGTTGTTTCATCAAAAGAAAAAATTGGATTACAATTGTCGCCAAAGAAAAAATTATCTTCCATTTATTATTAGAAAATCTTATAAATGTTTCATCTGAAAAAACAAAAACTGTCAATTTGGTCTGACCTGCTCATTGTGCAAAATCGATCAAAATATTTTCTGATTTTGTTTGATTTTGCAAGTTTTCACATTTGATCAATTGTATTCAGATTTCAGATTTCTGAAGATTTCAACTTTACATTTTAGAATTTATAAAAACAATCAAATCCAAATTCAAATTTTATTTCAAAAATCATACTTTGGATGGGTTTTTTTTTTAAGATAACTTCAACCTTTATCAGAATTTACCAAAATATTCATATAATTTAAAAAATGTTCAAATTTGTTTTAACTTTGGTGAATAAATTTTTATCTTGATTAACAGATTTCATTCATGTTTTACATTTCAATAAAATATAATAAAAATTCAAATAAAATAAAATAATTTTCATTTGAAAAAAATTTTTTAAATTAAAAAAGCGTGAAAGGTGTCCTATTTATTTATTGGACTGTATATACATACACGCACATCAATTAAAAGCATTCTGCTTTGTATACATACATACATACATAATATATATATATGTGTTCCATATTCTGAATATAATTATATTACTTGACATTATATTCATTTTGAAAAAATGATTTTAACGGGTTCATTCCATCTGCACTTTTCATTTCGTGTTTTCGGTAAATACCTTCTCTACTGTAAATTCCTTTATTTAAAAAAAAAATTTTGTTTACATTCCTTTTAGATGAAAATTTGAAAATTAAAAAAAAAATAAAAAGTCACATTATTTTTTTTAATTTATCAACATAATTTTATCGACCTTTCTTTTAATTCTTTTTAAAAAATTTCTATTTTCTAGAACGATTTTTTAGTTTAAAAAAATTTTTTGATTGTACTGAAAAGCACAAAGAAAAGCGCATATATAATATATATTTATATATCACCCTAAGAAAAATATAAAATAGAATGAAATAAATGAATATAATAAATTTGAGGAATGTGGAATTTCAATGTAGCTTTTAGAAGGCAAACATTTTTTTTTATATTTTTTTTTGATAAATGCTTAACTATATATTGAAAATTTAATTTATCTGAAAAAAGAACAATGCCCACAAATTTAATTAGATTTTCCTGTCAAGATTCAATGTTTCATCCCATATATATATATATATATATATATATATATATATATATATATATATATATGTGTATATATATATATATATATGTATATATATATATATATTTTGAACAATAAAAATATTAAAAAATTAAAATCTTCAGACACACTGGGTTGTATATTAATATTCTTTTGTTTTTTTATTATTTTTCATTTAGATTCCTCGACTAGTTTCGGCCAAAATGGCCATCATCAGGAGAAAAAAAATTTTCTGCTTGTTAGTAGCAGTGAACTACAGAAATGAATGTCTTGATGGAGAAAATGAACTTTTGTCTGTAGTTTTCATTTGTTTTTTTTTTTTTTTTTAACATGAATTTTTAACATTCCTTGTGTTGGTCAAACAGTCTCTTTTAAGTTGTTATTTAAGATAAGAGCTGGATGGATTCATGCTGCTCTGAATTCCCTTGGTCATTTTGACAGTTTTATTGGTTCCTGGAAAGGGGATGTGTCTCTGTTAAGTGTGTGTGTTATTTGGTTCTTAGGGAGTGAGTGAGTATGATGTGTGTAAGTGTGTATATTACTATGGGTGTGTGTTATCATTTGGCTCATTAGGGAGGGAGGAGTATGATGTGTAAGTGTCTATATTCGTGTGGGTGTGTGTATAAGTGTGAGGCCTCAACACCTCCGTAAGCATGTCTGTCTTGTGTGGGTGAGAAATGTGGGTAGGTCCTGATTTGTGGGGTTATATATTAATACTATCTATATTGTTAAATTTGTGATTAAGCCCGTCTGGATAATGCGTTTTTAAACGTTGTAACCACTTATTTTCAAGGGACTTCTACAATCTTTCTAATGTTATCTGCTCTGAACTTTTCTATTCTCTCAATTATAGTGAATTTGGCATGGGTTTTAAAATCGTGTTTTTGTAGGCGGAAATGTTGTTCTACAGGTAATAATTTTTTCATGGGGGGTCGACTTAATTCGATTGCGATAATTATTAATTCTGTAGTGAAAGGGCCATTCAGATTTTCCTACATATTGTTTCTGGCATAGTGTGCATTCTAGGAGGTAAATTATGTTATGACTTCTACAGTTAGAATCGTGGTAGATTTTGAAAGTAGATTTAGTGACTGAGCTCGTGAATGAATTCGTCTGTTTAATATGGTTGCAATATAAACTCCTTTTGTTGTTACATGGTTGGGAAAATCCTGTTTTTTTTTTTTTTTTATTACGGATTACATTATCCCCTGAAATGTGGTTACTACCTATGATTTCTTTTAGGTTCTTCGATCTACAATATGCTACAAGGCCAGGTTCTTCAAACAATTTTTTTAGATCTGGTTGAGATGTAGTACTTCCTAGCGACTTTTGATTATTTCAGATAGTGGAGGCAGAGTGGGATGGAAAGAGGTTACTAGAGGTATGCAGTTGGGTATATTTTTAATCTTGTACATTAAGGTGTCTTCTCTGTGTGTGGAAATTGCTTTATTTATTTGTTCCCTGATTAGGTGTTGTTTATAGCCACGTGTTGTGAATTGATGCTCCAGATTTTGAATGTGTTTATTTAGTTCTTCATTGTTGGAATATATCCTTCTGAATCTAAGTGCTTGTGAATAGGGAAGGTTCTCTTTGAGGTGTTTAGGGTGGAAAGACTTAAAGTGTAGATAGTTGTGGGTGTCGGTGATTTTAGTGTGTAGTGTCGTTTGTAGTTTCCTGTTTTCATCTATGTAAATGCAGATGTCTAAAATGTTAACGATCTTGTGGATTTTTCATAATCAAACTTAATTGAGTCGTGTACTGTGTTTAGGGTCATGAGGAATTGGGTAAGTTTGTCATCACTGTCTGTGTATACAAAGAATATATCATCGATATATCTTGAATAGAATACGCAGTCGCTACCGATGATGGGATAGATATGGGTCTCCTCAAATTTTCCCATGTTTATTGTAGCATATGATGGAGCTGCAATGGTGCCCATGGCACAACCTCTTACTTGCCGTAGTGTGCTCCATTGATGTTGAAAATATTCAATGTAAGAATATGCTCCATGAGCTTTATGATAACTTCTGTGAGGGGTGTCTTGTTTTCTTCTTTTAGTAAGTGCTTCCTGAAGGGTGGTTAGCCCTTCAATGTGTTTAATGTTTGCATAAAGTGATTTTACGTCCATAGTCATTAGAATAGCATTTTCTGGCACTGTATGTGATTAATTTTGTTTAGTAGATCTATTGTGTCTCTGATGTAGGATTTTACACCCTTAGCTAGGTCTTGTATTTAATAGTCTACATATTTGGAAATTGTGGTCACGGGGCATTTGAATGATGAAATGACTGGCCTTCCTGGGTTGTTGATTTTGTGTATTTTGAGACGGTGATAGAAGCAGGCAGGTGTGATGTTTATAGGGGTAAGTGTTGTGCATGATTACTTGTTGATTAGATTGTTGCGAAGCATCATGTTTAGTGAGCTAATTCTTTTTTGTATTCTGGGAAGAGGGTCCGTAGGTAAGATTTTATAAACCATCTTTGTTGGTTAGCTGTTTGTTGGCCTCTTTAATGTAAAATTAGGTCATCTATCTGTGTGTGTATATATATATATATATATATATATATATATATATATATATATATATATATATATATATATATATATATATGTGTATATATACATATATATATATATGTGTATATATATATATATATATGTATATGTACACATATATATATATGTGTGTATATATATATATATATATATATATATATATGTACATATATATATATATGTGTATATGTACATATATATATATATATATGTGTATATGTACATATATATATATATGTGTGTATATGTACATATATATATATATATATATATATATATATATATATATATATATATATATATATATATATATATATATATATATATATATATATATATATATATATATATATATATATATATATATATATATAAATATATATATATATATATATACACTTATGTGTGCGTATATAAGTGTGTATACTAGATTACATGCTGTGTTGCCGGGATGTAACAGTAAGCATGTATAGATCAAGTATGGACGATCATAAAGACTGAAAAATAAAATTGACAAAGATTATTGTTTAAGGTTGACGGACAGGCATGTCTTAATTAGTTTTTTTTTTTATTGGTCAAACCCAAATTCAAACGAAAACATTGTTTACAATCATTATGAGTTATGGAAATAATACAGTAATTCCATCTACGTTTTACGCACGCTTTTTGAAGTTTTTCCTCCCTTCCTTCCACACTTGTGCGTGTTTTGCCACTTCCACTGATTACACCCTTCCTTTCTCGTTAAGCTAAATATAGTAGTAAACCTTTTCTTTAGTTATTTAAAACTAATTACAAGTTATTGTCGTTTTATCAGCTCCTGCTGATATCACCAATCTAACAAATTTAAATTACCATTTTTCTCTGACGTCACGGACAAGCTAATCGTGTGAGTTCAGTCGGGCTAAAAATTTTGATCCATGAAGTTGACTCATTTATCCCTCATCAGTCAACCTTAAATACAGACAGGGATATCTTACTGACAACAAATAATTCTTCATCCCTTTGGCTAGAATGCAGAAATAATTTTCATCAAGACGATGCAACCAACAACAAAATAAGTCTTCATCCCTTTGGCTCGTCAGAAATAATTTTTAGCAGCAAATTCAATGCCTGATCCCAAAATCTGAGATGACTGAACTTTCTCACTACCGTGAACCTGAACAAAAAAAATTATATAAAAAAAAAAACAACACAAAAAACACTACACACACACAATACCCAAATCCACAGTAAGTACTTTTTTATCTATGCACATCTACACCTCGTGTTAACCAAGTTCCTTTTACAGAACTTAAAAAAAAAAAAAAAAAAAAACTTTCCACCTTTTGTTCACCTTTGCTATCCTATTTTGGCGCAGAACATTTTCCCTGATCTCTCAACGAGATAATCTACTTTTTCCATTTAATAAAAAAATTACACTTGTTT